>LGRX02014331.1:5511-109501 GCA_001247695.2 Cymbomonas tetramitiformis | reverse complement strand
GGCTGTCAGCACTGAAGGACACGGTGAGATTCACTCAGTTGGCCGCCAACTTGATGGAGCAGCAGTCGCAGAGAGAGCAGTACAGATATGTGCATACCGATCATGCGTGCATGGACTGGCTGAAGTCAAGGGGGGGAATTGAGGCGCCTGAGACTGACACAAGAAGAGTCCTGTCGAGAGCGCGTTCCTACCGTTGGACCGAAGTGGAAGGGGAGCTGTACTTCATCACGGCGAATGCAAAAGAAGTACGAGTGCCCAAGCCAGACGGGACCGGCTGGACCTGGTGAAGGAGTACCATGAGCGCACGGGACACTGGGGTTGCAAACGCACGGAGCACCTGCTGTGCCAGAAGCACTGGTGGAGCGGAATTCGGGGAGATGTTCTGAAAAACATGCAACAGTGCGAGACCTGTGGCAGGGTGAAGACGCACTGCGCCAAGGAGGAGACACTGCTGCATCCACTGGACATAAAGTCATTCATGTACCGGTGGAGCCTGGACTTGCTGATACCTGGCAAGGTGACACCTTCTGGCCATCGCCGGATATTGGTGCTGACGGAGCACTGCACAAGGTTTGTGGTCGCCGTACCATTGCCAGACAAGGAGGCGAGCACGATTGCCTGGGCTTTCAGGAATAACGTGCTTTCAGTCGTTGGAGCTCCTGCTGAAGCACTGGTGGATGGGGGTGGAGAATTCGAAGGGGAATTCGAGAAGCTGTATGAAAGCTGCCTGATCGACAGGAGGGTAACTTCGCCGGACCCGCCAGAAGGCAACGGGCTGACCGAAAGGGTGGTCTGCACCATCACGTTTTGCCTGAAGAAATGTGCGCTGGTTCATGGATTGAACTTCGAGTGGGATCAGTTCCTGTGGGCAATCGTTCTGAGTTACAACGCGGCCAAGCAACAATCCACTGGAGTGGCTCCATTCGCCATGCTGTTCGCGCAGGAGCCCACAATGCCGCCAGACCTCAAATGCAGACCTGCCTTGGAGTTTGACACGATGCCGAACAAGAGCGATGCGGACACACGAGTCGCGGATCTGTTGGCGAGGGCCGAAGTGGTTAGGAGGTAGATGATACACGCGGGGTGCAACCTGGAAGTGGCACAGCACCGAGATCAGCAGCGATACCAGCAGCACAGGACAGGTGCATACTTGCCCAAACCTCACCGGTTTGCTGCGGGAGACTTTGTTTACGCCAAAAGCATACCCAAGTGTGGACTGGAAACTGCAACCAAGCCAGCCATACTGAGAGTGATGGACATCAAGGACACTGGCGTGGTGACGCTGGAGGACAGAACGGGGCTGAAGAAGAAGACTGCAGTGAGTCACATTGCACCATGCTTCCTGCAGATCAAGGACAAGTACGTCTTCCAATAGGCAGTGCCGGGGAAACAATCATCACGCCTGCCATGTTTGCAAAAGGTCTGACAATGACAGTAAGATGTTGCTGTGCGACCGGTGCAACAAGGGCTACCACCTCTGGTGTCTACAGCCAAAGTTGAAAAAGGTGCCTGATGGTGAATGGCATGGTCCATGCTGCGAGGACACGCCCGAAGCAGCACGTGCAGAGAGACGCAGTTCAGGAGATGATTCGACTGACGTGACAGTGATGGAGCGCTGGGCGGGCAAGTTGAAACGAGCAACATCAGCGCTGCTTGAGAAAACACCGAGTCCCACCACTATGTTGGAGTCTGGCGTGGGCCCAAGAAGGAGTATTCTGAAGGGCAAGGCCAACCAGCCGTGGCTAGCTGCGAGCCTGGCACAAGTGCAGCACAAGGAAGAGCACCACTGGCTGGGGAGCACAGAAGAGGGCTGACTTGGGCGCTGTGAGCGGATTGAAGCAGCTGCTGGATTGCATAATGCCAGGGAGCTGGCATGATGGGCACCTCACACGACTTAGCAGGAAGTGTGCGAAGCAGAAGGAGATATCAAGGAGCCTCAGATCAGAAGGAGGGGTTCCTGCAATGGGCAAGGAAGTGCGAGAAGCAAGAGGCGAGGTGCAGAAGCTGAAGCGATCGCAAGGCAAAGAAGCCAGTTTGTTGGACTGGGGATTGGAGCTGGTAATGACAGTGCCGGCTGAGGTTAAGAGACTTTCAGTGGAAGTGGACTGGTCGGGGATCCAGAGAGTCTGGGACCCATGGGCATGCACCGGAGTAATCGGCAAGGTCTTGGAAGCAGCGAGCCCACATCTCTCTGTCTTGAATAACGACTGGAACGTGCATTTGGGTTGGAAAGAGGCTAGAGACGCCTTACAACCTGGCAACTATCAGCTGTGGAGGAAGCAGTATGGAGTGTGTGATGCTGTGGTCACTTCTCCGTGGTTTGCTGTGTTGGACATCGCGTTTCCCCTGGCAGTCTTGGCGAGCCGGGTGGTGGCGTGTGTTCATGTGCCATTACATTACATGACGGACATGACAGAGCCAAGGGCAAAGTACTTCAGAGAACTATGGCATGCGGGCAGAGTTCACGCTATTGGGCATCTGGAGCATGGTCCTATAGGTCGCAGGTGTATGTGGGTGATGGTGTTCAAGAACCCCATGATACGTGCAAAGATGTTGAGCAGGGGAGAACAGCAGGGAGCTGGGATGTACACTGTCAGCATTGGCAAGTTTGCAAACAACGTGGACTTGACAGATTGTGGACTTGACTGGCAAACAATGTGGACTTGACAGATGATGCCTAAAGTGTACTTTGCCCGACCTTCAAGCAAAGAGGGGGAATTTAAGGAGTTATGCACTCATATACAGCCTCTTTAAAAGTTTTTCGAAATATTGGACTTGCAAGTGTGACACGCCTGCAGTGCACACGGGACAGAGTTCATGAGACATAAACAGTGTGATAAGTTAAGCAGCAGTTTCGACTGTCACTTGTGCAGTGGTTGCGACAGCTGTCACGACCAGTGCTCTCTCGACTCGTCGACTGTTACTTGCGCGACCCGAGTTCGACTGGGTGACGTGACAGCTTTGTGACAGAGGAGTGACAGCGGTGTTGGTTATGACGCGACCTTAACTATTTTCGAGGAGAACAGGCGAAGATACGAAGAGCAGAAGGAGGAGAATCGGCTCGGGGCCGAGCCGTTGGTTTGACAGAGATACCGTCAGTGATGCGCAGCAGTGTGATTGGAGGAAAGAAGAGTTAACAAGAAATGAGGGGACGTTGCAAGATAAGTAACGCAGGCGGCAGTAGGGGACTTTTAGAGGCTCATTATTGTTTTGCCCTTGGCAGGCCAAAAGCGTGGCTATATTACATTTGCGAAGACAGAAGTACTCTCAGTGTATTTATTATAAGGAATATATTTGTACACTTAAAAAGCATCGAGGAACCTTGTGTTGGCATCCTTGAAGTATTGCGATGTGCGTTGCAGTGCAGTTGTGAAAGTAAAGCAACTTTCGAACTCTTTTTCAAGTTAAGGAGTTACGCACTCATACACAGCCTCTTTAAAAGTTTTTCGAAATATTGGACTTGCAAGTGTGACACGCCTGCAGTGCACAGGACAGAGTTCATGAGACATAAACAGTGTGATAAGTTAAGCAGCAGTTTCGACTGTCACTTGTGCAGTGGTTGCGACAATAGCTTTCACACATCGGTAAACCCTCTGGGTACATAAAATGCCCACGATACTCATTTACGCTATAAAATATATGCATACACCAACATCCTGACGAGTGCCTGCAGCAATCGTCATGTATCGGTGTCCCGCGGGTAGCCATGCTCGTGCGCCCACTGCAGCACCTCCCGATGGCCACCTTCCGCCGCATACTAACATGTGCTGGCGTCCCGACGGGCAGCCATGCTCACGCGCCGGACATTCTACCGAAAATCCCCTTCACACTCCATAGCGACTTCGATAATCGATCTTTATAAATCCCGACGCTTTCAATGTACACATTTGTGTTTACTTGGGCTCAGTTCCGATGAAGTTATGATGGCGCGGTCATTTGAAATTGAAAACACTTACTTCGTCGTCCAGTGGAATGCGTAAACTGGTCGCATCGATTATTTTGAACCATGATCTCAGAAACTCCGAAAGTCCCAGGATTTCAGTGCAGGGTTTGGAGTTCATTTCTTATATCGGTCAATACAGAAGCTTTATCCAGTTTTTGTTAAATATACTGTACGTAAATACACACTCATGCCTCACCCATTTCATGAGACAGACTAATTGGTGATCTGCGCAATGTCTGCCATCTACCATTTTTTAAAATATCCCATAAGTCATCGACCAACTTCAATGACTTGTCCAGTGGAGGTCTTCTGTCACACCGATCGAATGCATGCTCTCGCAAGAATGCACTGACCACCAAGACATAAGCCAGTATGAAGTAGCCTCCTCGCCTGCCCCATTCATTTCTCTATGATCATGCCAGAAGCTGTACCTCGGCTTCCTTATAGCTAAACTGTCCCTCTGTCAAGATTTGTTGCATCCAAGCCAGCATTGCACTTTCTTCCTCATTCAACACAGATGGCACGATGATGGACATTCAACCTTGCTCAGCGCACTTGTCGCGTGCTTCCCCTTCAACACGGCCTTCTAATGGAGATGGAGCTTCTCCTCGCGGGCAGACGCCCGCACCTCTAGCACCGGCATAAATGGTGTCTTCCGCCCTCAATCTTGACTCAACTGTGCTGTGAACTGCTCAGAGAATTCCGGTGTGTTCAGCCTCTCCCTGTGGATCAGACCCGCCCCATCCTCGCTTCCCAGCAAATAGTGCAGCACCATGGCAGTCTGTTGGACCGTGTACGAAGTCGCGCTCTTTATCGGCTCGAGCAACTCCACCCACTGTGGCTGGCAGAACTCCAGGGCCAGTTTATCCGCGATGCTCACGACTGCAGGCTCGCTGTTCTCTGCAGTGGTTTTCAGCAGCGCCAGCATGAGCTCCATTGCCCGCAGCGCCAACCCCTCGTGCTGCGCCCCAGCTGTTAGCACACTTTGCAGCACCTCCAGCAAGTGCGGCTCGCTCAGCAGCTCTTGCGCGGAGGCTGCCGCAGGCCCTGCCACCTGACGCACTCCAACCTGCACGCATGGCACAAGAAGGGCTTCATTACAACCACTCACACCAGCTTCCACCCTCGCGCCGGGCTTTAAACCGAGAACCATCACCCAGAAGATGCGCCCACATCGATCCATGAAATTCCGCAAGCAGGCCACAGGCGCAGCCTACAGGGTTCAACCCATCCAGCATCCTTTAACCCACCAACCCAACCCAGGGACAGATGCAGTGGCCACGTGACATCGAGACACCCCCCCCACTTCCCCCCATTTTCAGCTCTGGTGCTGCTAGGTAAGCTGGGCATACGACACGAAATTGGGTCCACTGGTCGTCAGTGTTTCACTGCGGGATCTGGTTTCCGGATCCTCATTGGTCCCCCGTTGCCCATCGGTGCCACATCTGATTTCTACCACCCACGTGGCCCTCACTGGTGGGTTGGGTCCATACTCATTCGCAGCCCCGCTTTCCTCGATATTTCCGTTCGTTCAGGGTAAAGGCAAGCTCGCACCTGAACGGAAAGCAGGGGGGTACTTTCACAAGATTCGATTGAGGACTCCGTCTCCGGCTCCGTCTTTTGGGCATAGCCGTGCTGCCAGGCGACGACGGCTTTGCTGAGGCACCAGAGGTAGGTTGCACAGACCTCCGCGGGGAGGCGCGCGCTCCCGAGGCTCTTCAGCACGGCGGACACGATGCGGGCCGGAACGCAGGGGAGATTCTCTGCGAGGACTGCGTCTGAGAAGACTGCGAGCAGCTGCGGGCTTACGTCCATCAGCTTCTCCTCCACGAGGAGCGCCAGCAGCTGGTCCCAGAACATGTCCGATGTCGCGTCAAAGTGTGCAGGAGTAGCGAGTGTAGCCGCCTCCGCCGCAGCAGGGGCATCGCTGGGGCAGCCCCCCCAGAGGCTACGGCACTGCCGGGAGGCAGATGCAGCGCACTCCGGAGACGTGCTGAACTTCGCGGTGATGCTGAGCTGCTGCTCGGCCACAGGCTCCGCCGTGATGCGACGCTGCTGCCCGGCCACCGGCTCCGCCATGATGCGACGCTGCTGCCCAGCCACCGGCTCCGCGGTGATGCGGCGCTGCTGCCCGGCCACCGGCTCCGCGGTGATGCGGCGCTGCTGCCCGGCCACCGGCTCCGCGGTGATGCGGCGCTGCTGCCCGGCCACCGGCTCCGCGGTGATGCGGCGCTGCTGCCCGGCCACCGGCTCAGGAGAATGAGAATTACAACCATTTTCAGCGGGCACTGCCAATGGGGTGTTGCAGGGGGACACGCTGGGAGCAGCGGCGTTGATAACTGGGCTTGGGGAGGTGGCCGGCTTAAAGAAGCTTTTCAGTGTTGAGGTCGCCTTTGCTGGCGTTGTCGTCGGATCAGGCTTCGCTGGGTCGAGGCTCCCTGCTCCACCCAGCGCCCCCGGTCGCCATGAATCAGCGTCGTCAATTCAGCACCGTCGATTCCCATCTCACCTAAGGGACTCCCAAGATGAGCCTACTGTCGGCCTAGTGTTCAGGTGTACCGGGCCCCGAGGCTCACCTCTTGGGGCCTTCGCAGCGGCTGGCTTCGCCGGTCGCAAGCTCTCAGGGTCATCGATGCCGCAGCTTGCCAACACCTCGGCTGCTATCTGTTTGCCAAGCACAGAACATCGAGTCAAAGATGGATCGCCAAACGGCGCAAGCCGGAGACGCCGGCTTCCCATGCTTTCCAGGTGGTGCTGGCCGGCGTCGGTCAGTTAGGGCATATACAGGCTTGGCTGGAGAGGCCGTGCAGCAAAGAGGCGCTCTGGATGTATGATACCAAACGGCAGGCGCGGGCGATTGCTGCCGGATTTCTGCGCAGAAGCCTGGCACAGAGCCGCGCTCGCACTTCACTGCCGGGAGCGAGCGGAATCGACAGGCGCGCGCGCCCTGAGAACCAGGCGCTATGGGACGTGCTGCTCACCGTCCACTTCCCAGCGGAATGTTCCCCGATTCTCTTGATCTCCGCCTTGACCTGGAATTTGCTGGCGGGCGCTGGGAGGTCCGCCTTGAGGAACTCCTCCGTGGCCCTGTTCACCTTCAGCTTGGGGTGCGCCAGCAGGAAGGACACCTGCAGGTACCCCACGCCTTGGTGGTCAGGGCAAGTCCCTCCAACAGACCGAAATCCCCCAAGGACCGGAACCCCAGGATCGCGGCGCGTAGAACACGAAGCTCCGCATCCTGCGAGGGGGCTCCCAGCTGTGGAGCAGCAATGGCAGCATTCAAGCCCCCGTCAGAACCAGTCCCAGCCTCCGACGGATATGGAGCGTTGCACTAACCGGGTGTGTCTGCGCGCCCCAACGAGGGGGAGCATCACTGCCATGGAGCTTAAAGATCGGCGGCACTGGGAAGCGGAAGGGTGAAACACCGAGCGAGTGGGAGGGCGTGCCGGCGCCGGCGGGGCGGAACTCGCACCAGCAGTGGCAGGAGAGCTTCCGGCAACGGTTCCTTCGCCTTCTTCTGAGAGGGCTGCGGCGCCTCTGCGCCACCTTCGCCGTGCGCAGCGTTGGCACATTCCATAGCCGCGTCGGCGGTGTCAGCAGCGACCTCGGGAGGGGCGCTCGGGAGGCGGATCTGGAGGTCGGGCGCCAGCACAACTATCGGGAAGGCCTTCAGGACCTCGCCGTCCGGTGCGCTGGCTGCTGCCTCGGATGCGCCAAACAGGTTGGACACCATGTACGGCTTGCCCGTCTGGCGTGAGTAGTCCACCTGGAGCCGACAAGGAGCCCGCCATCAAACCCCACTGCTGTATACTGCGTGCACTGCCCACTGCTTGCTTTACACTGCGGGCCCGCACTGCTTTACACTGCGTGCCCCACTGCTTGCCACTGCGTGCCCCCACTGCTTTACACTGCTTGCCCCCACTGCTTTACACTGCGTGCCCCCACTGCTTTTACTGCGTGCCCTCACTGCTTTACTGCTGCTTTACACTGCGGCCCCTGCACTGCTTTATACTGCGTGCCCCCACTGCTTACACTGCGGCCCCCACTGCTTTATACTGCGTGCCCGCACTACTTTACACTGCGTGCCCGCACTGCTTTACACTGCGTGCCCGCACTGCTTTACACTGTGTGCCCCACTGCTTTACACTGCGTGCCCCACTGCTTTATACCTGCCGCGCTCATCCCATGCTTGGGTGCCATTTATGACTTACCCACCAGGCATGGGCCAGTGACCTGCTACTTGCATGTTTGTCACCTGCCGCTCATCTGCCATCACCTGTCACTAATCTGCCGTCACCAGTCACGCATCGGTCACACTTGTGCCACCGACATGGCTGCTCTATCGCTGCCTGGCCATTCGCATGCCCTGCACCTGTCACTCATCTGCCGTCACTATAACATTATGTCATCTGTTGCACACATGTTACCTAGATGCCACTCGTCTATCTGAATGCCTGTCATACAATACAGTGACTCGGCTGCCGTCATCGGCAATGACCAATGGCAGGTGCTTGGATTCATGGGATAGACTTTGGGCACTTTTTCGAAACAAGCCCCTTCTGGGCTATCGAAGCGTTGTCACATCGCGAATACAAGGGGCTTCACCACGGGAATTGCCGCCCGGAAAAGTGCACTCCCGCTGTGCGGGCAGGACGGATGAGTGGGTGATCGCCGGCGCTGGTGAGTGGTGGGGCTCGAACCGAAAGAGCATGCATGCTCCCGGTCAGAGTGGTATGCTCAGACACCGCGAGTGCTGAAGCTGCACCAGGCGGGCGGAAAGGTTCCTCGTACCTGCGCCCTGACCTGGCGGCACAGTCGCTCCATTCTAAGGTCGGACCCCTGCAGCGGCTTCCCCGCCTCGTCGGTCATGGAGGTCTTGTCCACCTCCATGTCCACCCCTGCGGCAAATGCTCCACCTTCCTCGTCGGACAAATAGCCATCGGGCACCACGAAGCCGTCCTCCTCCTCCTCCGCCGCCTCCCCCATCTTCTCCTCATCGTCCCCGTCCTCCCCGTCCGCATCCGACAGGCTCTCCCCGGGCTCCTCCTGTGCCGCTCCAGTCTCCAGTCATCAGATGGAGGCTGGGCTTTGCTGGTTCTTCGGACTTCTCCTCCGAACACCGTTGGATCACGTCGGGGTTTCAGCATATTCTATACATAAAGGTGCAGTGGAGTGCCTCAGGGCGAGGCTTGTCCCTCGGGCGCAACGTACCAGATGCACCGCAGATGCAGTGCCGGGAAATGCCGCACAGCAGCGTGGCGGGGCGGGATGTCGGTCTGCTCTCACAAACACTTATGGCGGGGTGGAGAGAGTGTGCTTGCCCGCAGATGTGGCCCAGGCACTATACAGGATGCGGGGTATTGGGCACTACGTGAGCAAGCAGCGAGGAGGCGTCCGAAAACCCGTCAGGAGTGCAGGCGGAGTGGAACGACCCTTGAGCGTGTGGCGGCGGCTTCGCTCGGAGCTCACCTCTTCCCACTCATCCGCGCTATCCTCCTCGTAGTCGAGCTGCGCGTCTCGGCCGAGGGGCCGCCTCGGGAGCACCGCGGCGCTGGTCTTGGCGGGCCGGGTGGTCGGCCAGCTGCCATAGAACGCCGGCCGCACGTCCGAATCGAACTGCAGCAGCTTGCGTGGAACGCGCTGCGCGCCGCTCGGTGGGCTGTCTGCGCCGTGCGCCGGCCGTCTCTCGTTGAATCGCCTGAAGCGCCTTTGCCCGCTGCCCTGCTGTTTCCAACCGGCCAGAATCTCAGCGGAGCTTTGTGCATGCGACACCTCCAACCTCCCTGCAAGGGCTTCGTCCATCTCGAGGGTCACTTTTGCGGTGGAGGCTTCGGCGGCGGCGGCCCCGCCTCCTCCCACGCAATCGCCCTTCGGGGAAGGGGAGGTTGATTCCGCCTTCGGTTTCCGGACGAACATGGCCATCATCGAGCGAGCCTTCTCCAGTTGCTCCTCCTTCTTCCTTGCAGCCCCATCCGACTCGCGGCGCTTTCGGTCCTTCTCAGCCTCGAGCTTCTGCTTCTCCTGTCCCGAGCACAGGTGGCGCAATACTCCGCGGTCAGCCCAGCCATCTGGTGTCCTGATGTTCCAATCCTGAGGGTCCGACCTTTCGGTGCTTGGAGGGTACCCAAGAATTTCGATGCAGCAACAGGGAATGCGAAGGATGTCGTGCCGAGGGATTCCCTCTCCCGGTGTACTCAAACTGAAACTCGAATTCAGGGTTATCTGTTGATGTCTGCCGGCAAAACGTTCGGCCTCGCGAGTGTGAGGGCTATATTCCCACCAGACCTCGTGACACACTCACAGTCAAATACTGCGCATATTTGTCCACTGCCGCCGGCCAGACCTTGCGACACACTCACACTCAGATACCGCCCATAACTGTCCACTGCCGCCGGCCAGACCTTGAGAGGAATATGAACCCAAAAGTTTGGCTGAAAACTTTGGCTTCTGCTGGTCGGACGCAGAAATGAAACATTGCTGTCATGGAGTAAGTATTCACCAGATTGCTGGTGGTTTGCTCGGTTCCTCGATCTCAGTGCATCAGGATTTTCACTGTTGGCAGCTTGGCCAGGCGTAGTGCCTGAATCTGCGGTGGGGCCGCTCTCCGCAGGTACAGTTCCTCACTTGCCTTGTGCCCTCGGGCAGCGAGGCAACCGTCAACATCATACCTTAAGGTCTGTATGCTGCCGGGGCAAGGTGATAGCACCTTGAAGACCTTGGCCTGGAGTGGCCGTGATGGGTTTCGTTCTTACCTCTTCCTTGGCCTGCCTCTCCTCTTCTTTTTGTTTCCGCACGGCCTCCTTCTCTTGCTCTTTCTGTTTTCTTAGGGCCTCCTTCTCCAGCTCTTTCTGCTTCCGCGCAGCTTCCTTTTCGGCCTCCCTCATCTCACGCTCCCTCTCCTTCTCTTCACGTGTTCGCTGCTTCTCCAACTCCTTCGCCTGCAACACAGGCCCAATTCTAGTTCTTGAATTCTTGCTCCGCTGACTGCAGGTCAGCTATTCGACCTTGTGTGTTCGTTGTCAGGTAGCGCTTGAGCGCGGAACTTGTAAGTTAGAGGCACCAAGGGAGTCCCGGCACGCGAGTCTCTCATTCAATTGGCTAAGACCTTGCTCTTGCACACACCTCACGTTCAGTTGGCTAAGACCTTACTCTTGCAAGTTACTTTTGAACATTTCGATTCCAGGGGGTAAGTTTACAAGCATACCGGGGGATGGGTGCCCCATGAAGGCGTGAATACCTGCCGGGCTTCTTCCTTCGCAGCATCCTTCTCGCTCATGTGTTTCGCTTTCTCGAGGTCCTTGCTGCTGACCTTCGAGATCTTCTTCTCCCTGGCCGGTGCAAAGAAATCGTAGAACCTAAAATACTCAAATACAAGGGTTGAGAGAAAGGTGACCATACCAACGCAGTAACTTGAGGGCTGTACCAAGATGCACTCAGTGGCCACTGAGATGGGTTTAAGTCGACTTCTGTACGACTCGAGATACTAGCAAGAGCTGTAGCAAGAGCTCAACAACAGAAGAGAGAGAGATAGAGAGACCCACCTCTGGGCCGCACGGCGCTCACGCTGCTCGATGAGCAGGTCAGTGGTTTTTTGAAAGTCGTCGACTTTGGACAGCGACAGCAGCTGCGCTCTCACTGCGCCATCCTGCGATAAATCTGCGGTGCGTAACACGGACAAGGTTGAAGTGACGGCCCGCAGCCGCAACTGAACTTTACCCCGTTGCTTTCGTCGATCGAGCACCAGCTCACGGCAGTTCGTTGGAATAAGCTTTTCACCGCGCACCTGTGGGCGCCGCCCCAATCGAGGATGGCAACTCTTTAGTCCGCTAGCACCGAAGGACCAAACGCTTTTCGAGTGCCTGCTTCCGCGGCGGTAACGAAGCGCGGGCAAGAAATAAAAGGAATAAAAGCGGAAGCTCGCAGTTCCTGCCTCCACTCGAGGGACACCTGAACAGGAGAAATAGGAATCAATACTGAGCCGAGTACCTGCCACCGCCACATCCTTTCGGGACTCCGATCCTCCAGGATGTCTACATCAAGGTCTTCTTGAAGGCCGTAACTCCTACGCTCGGAAACTTGCAGAATGCAGTTGCGGATAGTAGTTACAGAGACATTTCCAGAGTCAATGCAGCCGTTCTCCGTAAGAAGCGTGGAAATTTCTTCATAGAGACTCTGCGCAAGAGCCGAGTAGGCAAGTGCACTGTCTTCCAGAAGTGCTGCAACCTGGGCGGAGTGCCAGGACAGGGAGAGGATTCAGAGGACCTAGCTAGTGTAAATATCGAAAAAAGGACAGTGGAGGAACCGGCATACCATTTGCTTCAGCTCAGCTTTATCGTTGAATTCGCAATGAGCCTTATAATTCTCAGCTTCGCCCTGCATAAAAGTCGTGAGCTTGGCCGACTCTTCTTCAAGTTCTCGAATTTTCTCTTCAGTGAAGGTTGAGTCGATATTTGCTGGTAGGGTGACAGCACCCCCCTTCACACTAGACTTGCGGCGCTTCGCAGCTGGAGCTTCGTGAGATTTGTGCAACCCTCGCTTCGTGGTCGGTGGGCTCGCAATACACGATGAAGTGGATTTAGAGACTTTTTCCTTCAGCTTATCAACACTCATCTCCTCGATCCGTGCGTCGCAGCCGACTGCTGTATCCTCTGCCGTTGTCATTTGCGTATCCGGTGCAGGTTCAGAAGAATGCATCTGAACGTCTTGCTCCTTTGGGCAGGTCTCAAGTGTGAGGTTGGTAGCATGCATAGCCTCCTCAGTGGGTAGAGGGTCACTTGTTGAGGCGCGCTCGACGTCAAGGCTAGCACCGCAGGTCGTTCCAGCAGTTTCGCCAATTCGTATCACGGTTTGTCCTAGGGTGCTTGCAACTCCTTCCACAACGTTTTTTGCAGGATCGCAGGGAATCGGTGTCGCCTTCTCGTCCGTAGCTTCATTCGCCTTCTCGGCGATATTTGACTTCGGTTTGTCATCTGTTGTCACAGGGCTTGGCCCTTCGGTTACCTGTGAGACACCCTCCACTCATGCATTTGATTTCAAGTACAAACTCCAAAAGTGATGAAACTCCCAACGAAAAGGCGCGACTTGCTGACTGGGCGTTTTGCGGCACCGGTCCGTGAGATCGAACTGTGACCGAGGGTCAGTTCTGAAGAAAAGTTATGGGGGGGAACCACATGAAACAACACAAAATCGAGAGGGGGGAAATACAGCTGGTGACAGTGCCCAACATAGATAACAGTCTCCTGTCGATATAGAAAACGATTTCGACTCCTGCTATGGGCAGGCACAGTGTAGGATTACTACGACTGCGAGATGGGATTTGTCGGTGCTCGCGAAGATACTTTTCAATTCTGAAAACTGAGAAACCGAACGCACCTCGGACTTGCAAGTTGCCTGAGGCTTTGAGCTCCGGGAGCTCTTTGGACCGCGATGCGCGAAAAAAGACAGCAGGGTGACCCCTTTCTGCATACTGGGCTATCCTATACCGAGCGAAACAATTCCGGTACGAATTTTTTCTCTCTCAAAAGCATATGCTCCCTGTATTATGTGAGCTATGTTTACATGAAATTTACAAAATCATGGGGCTCGCTCCAGAATATTTCCGGGTGGTAGAGCACGAAGAAAGCTACAGGAAATTCTCCCACGCTACAGGCGAGGGACAGTTCTTAGTTGTTGATCTTCAAATTTTCGAAAATTCAAATCGCGCTCCCCCCTCACATAATTCACCAGCCATCAGGTGTTCGTTGATTTCGTGCGCCGAACTTAAACTTGGCCGCAGATTAATTAAGATCGACATCGCACGGTGGACCATTCCTCCAACGCAAGAGAGGAGAGGTCGGCAGCGGCAGGTCCCATCAATTCGCATTGCTATGCCACATGCCATGCCATATGCCATGCCATGCCATATGCCATGCCATGCCAATGCCAATGCCAACCAATGCCAATGCCATGCCATGCCATGCCAATGCCAATGCCACTGCCAATGCCAATGCCAATGCCAATGCCAATGCCAATGCCAATGATAGGCAATGCCAATGCCAATGCCAATGCCAATGCCAATCGAGCCCTTTTGATCCGGGCTCCCACTCCTTGGGTACTCCATCTCCAGCCGGAGTGGGATGACAGGGCGACACATGACAAAACTTTCCAGTGGCGCAACGGGAAAACGAGTAGACTTTGAAAACCCAGGGGAAACGCTATTTTTATAGCCACTGTCGCGCACATGATCCTACGGTCAGATGGCCTAGTGGAGATCTCTTTTTGAGATCGATCCGTCTAGTATCATTGTATGATCGGATGGCCTAGTGGAGATCTCCAATTTGAGATCGACAGCGCCCAGGTACTGTATACTGATACTCGATACTGTTGCAACTATGTCTCAGGAATTCGGTCGGGTGACACGAACCGGACAACTGAACGTCACAGAACGTTGGAAATCGAAATGGTCTCCGCATAGTCAGCGCAATCGAATATCAATCTTAAATAATCCAGCGAGCCGGCGGCCGGGATCACGTTCATGCACAATTCAAATTTTATAGAGCTATGATCGTTAGATTATCATTTTGCTGACTCTGCGGAGACCAAAGACCATCGCATGTTCTCTGAGTACTGATACTGCAGTACTCGTATCGAGTACTGATACTGTCTCAGAGCCTGTGTTATCTGACTTAGCTCCGCTCCGCAGAGCTACCCTAGCTACCCCTAGCTACCCCCTAGCTACTGCAGCCACTGAGTCGATAGGCTCACAATGGGAGTGTCCAGAGACACTGTCCCCCCTGCCCAAAGGCAGGGTATTGCCTGTCCCGTGCCTGCCTACAGGCACAGTCAGGGACCCCGATCTAGTTCGGGAGCCTACTGCTAAACCACACACTCACAAGTACTGATGACATACTGATGACATAGCGCTAGCGCTAGCGCTAGCGCTAGCGACACGATATGATACGACAAGATGACGATGACGATGACGTGCGATGGGATAAAAAAATCTGGCTCTAAATCTTATACCGAAATCCCAGAGAACTGTAGATGTAGCGACATCGACACTTCAAGTATGTAGACTCTTAAGAGATCCATTGCAAGATAGTGTATATCGAATCGCGCATTTTTCCACGGAAAATATTTGCAGTAAAATAGTTTATTACAGAGCGATAGTCGCAGCTGGAAGCACTTCTCAAGGGCTCTGGGAGAGGCATATGTTGGCAGAGATGTCCTTCACTTCAAGGCCGAGATGGCGTTTACAACTCGGTTTGGAGGACCCGTCCTCTACCTTGCAACTTGGCACCTGTCGTTCAAGCTCGCGAGACTGGGCTACGGGAATGTTTTGGAGGAGGACGATACAGTCTTCACAATCTTTTCATCCTGTTATCGCGAAACGTCTTTGCAGCAATAGCTATAAGGATGCGGTGTCTTTTGCTGGGAAACGACAAGCCTTGTTCGATTCAAGTGCTTTACGTAAAGCCGCGCACCTGCCGCGAAGAACTCTTTGTCGCTCGAGAGCGCCCCTCGATCAAGATAAATCAGGTATTCTCACATACATACTGCACATGTCTAATTCCTCTTGATTTCAAGGTCGATGATATGTTCGGGACTGTTACAGAGCGGCCGAGGCGGACACGTGGACTTCTCGCAACAAAGGCAGACCGTTCTTCCGAAGGTGCCGCACACAAGCAACATTCTTCTCTGCCTCCTGTCTTTCGTCACACCCCGCGCCCCCTACTTGACCAAATCTTGTCGGAAGCGGAGAAAGAATAACTTGCACGACACGATAATCTTATGCTATGGCTATTGCGCGGGGGCAGATTAGAAGACTAAACCACTCGGAATGTGTCGTGGGTATCGCCTTATGCCAGCTTATCGAGTGCCGTTTGTGGAACGCCAGGTGGCATAGCAGAACCTTGGGCATGTCCAGCGGGGGAAGGTGCGCTGTTGCTGCGCTTCGGAACAGGCATCGACCTAGACGTGAGCAAGCAGCTGCTCGCCTGGCTGGCAACTTTGGACGAGTCCGCCCGGCCCGACGGTTTGGGCGAAGTGCTTCCAGCGTACGCCTCTCTCCTCGTGCGCTTCGACCCGCTGAAAATCTCAAGCTCCCAAGTCGAGGGGTGGGTGCGTGCGGCCACCGCCACCGGAAGTTTCGATGCAGAGGCCCTCTCGGCACCTCGAGAGGTGTCCATCCCGGTGCACTACGGAGGCGTGGGGGGTCCTGACCTGGAGGAGGTGGCTCGCCTCACGGGGCTCGGCTCCGCGAGCGAGGTGGCGCGCGCGCACTCCGAGGGCGACTACCGCGTGTATTTCCTCGGCTTCCTAGGGGGCTTCCCATATCTAGGCGGCCTGCAAGACCCCCTTGCTGCAGTGCCTCGCCTGGCAACCCCGCGTCAGAAACTGCCTAAGGGGACTGTCGGCATCGCGGGCGGCCAGACCGGAATTTACACGGTGAGCACGCCAGGGGGCTGGCACTGCCTCGGACGAACTGCGAAGAACCTCTTCGACCCGACGTGTGATCCGCCCGCCTTGCTGAAAGCTGGCGATCTTGTCAAGTTCGTTCCTTCGGACGAGGCGATCCCAGAAGTTGCGGAGAAGGTGGCTGACGAGGCGCCTCTTGCCCCCCCCGCTCAGCCGTGGGTTCAGATCCTTGCCCCGGGGCCGCTGACAACTGTCCAGGACCTCGGTCGCGATGGGTATGGGCGCCACGGCGTGTCGCGGTCGGGCGCCGCCGACAGCCTCGCGCTGCTCATGGGCAACGCTCTGCTTGGGAACCAAGACTCAGCCGCGGGCCTGGAGGTGATGCTTGGCGGGCTGAAGCTGCGCTGTGACGAGCCGTGCGCCATCGCCCTCACAGGGGCGGACTGCGGGGCGTCCCTCAAGCATGCCGCACAGGGCTCTCAAACCAAGCTGCGCGTGAACGAGGTGGTGCACCTGCAGCGCGGAGACGAGCTGGAGCTCGGCTTCGCCAAGGACGGCATGCGCGCTTATGTTTGCGTCCGGGGCGGGGTGGACGTGCCCCTCGTGCTCGGGAGCCGCTCCACCGATGTCCGCGGGATGCTCGGCGGGTTCGCAGGCAGGGCCCTCCAGAAGGGGGATGGCCTCGGCCGGCTCCCCGCCGCGGCGGTCATCCCGTGTCTGTGCGCAGCGCATGACCCTCTGCGGGGAGGCAGCACGGAGGCTGAGGTTAAGACATGGCAGCTCAGGGTGCTCCCAGGCCCCGGGGATCCCGGAGTCCAGCCAGGTGCCACGTGCACGCCGTCGAGTGAGCTGGGAGCTCTCATCGGTAGCGCCTTCGACGTTCTCCCGCGGTCGGATCGCATGGCGGTGTGCCTCTCTGTGGAAGATGGTGGGGCGGAGGTGGAAAGCTCAGGCAGTGACGAGCTCGTGGGGGGGCAGCAGCTGTCGGAGGCGTGCGTGAGCGGAACCATCCAGCTGCCCCCGGACGGCAACCCCGTGATTTTGCTGGCGGAGCATCAGACGACGGGCGGGTACAAGGTACCAGCCATAGTCATTAAGGCTGACCTGTGGCAAGTGGGGCAGATGCGTCCGGGGGATCGGGTCTGTTTCGTGGAGGCATCTTCCGGGGAGGCGATCGCCGCCCTCCGGGAGCTTCACGCGCAAGCCCTGGAGACGAGGCCGGCGCCGACGGGCGACCTCGACTTCGACTTCACGCTCGTTCCCCGGGCAGGCCCCGGACTGAAACGGATCGATCTGAATGCGGATGCAGGCGAGGGCTTCGACGACGCCGGTTTGCTGCAGTACGTCACCTCCGTGAACATCGCTTGTGGGGGACACGTGGGCACCCCGGAGTCCATCGCCCGCACGGTGGCCTTAGCGGTGAAAGCTGGCGCGGGTATCGGGGCGCATCCCTCGTTCGTGGATCAGGAAGGCTTTGGCAGGACCGCGCTAGACACCCCGCCTAACGAGCTGCGCGACCAGGTTGTATGGCAGGTGAGCGCGCTGGACGGACTCTGCCGTGACTACGGTGCGCGGGTCCAGTACATCAAGCCGCACGGGGCGCTCTACCATGCGGTGCTGGCCGGCGGCGAGCAAGGGCAGGCCATCTTGGAGGCCGCACGCATGCTGCAGCTGCCTCTGCTGCTCATGCCGCAGTCCCCGTGGGCAACGTACGGCGAGGGCTTCTCCGAGCGCGCTTATGACGGTGACAGCCTCCGGCCGCGTGGCCAGCCTGGCGCTGTGATCCACGATCCTGACGAGGCTGCGGCGCAGGCGGTGGCGCTCGCAGCCCGCCCCAACGTCCACTCCATCTGCGTCCACGGAGACTCCCCAAACGCCGTCACGGTGGCGAGAGCGGTGCGAGCCGCACTGGACCAGGGCTTCGAGGTGGCCCCGTTTATACCCTCCTCCGATTCTGAGCTCCGGGCTGGGGGCCCTGACCCCCTGCCCGAGGGCCGCGACAATGCCGGGTTTGACTCAGATGCGCGGGTAATGCTGGATGCATGCCGTGGGAAGAAGTTCCACACGAAGCCTGGCGACACAGAGGCACCACCGCCGCGCAGCATCCAGGAGATTCTGCGGCTCCAGGTGGCCCCCGTGATTGTGAACGGGTACCGCCCGGGGCAGGGCGTGGAGCCTGATGTGTATCCCGTGCACACGGTCTGCGAGACTGTGGAGTCGCTGCTGGCCTCTCTCAGCGCGGAGCCGGTGGAGCCAAACGCATACACAGCATTTGCCTGCGGGGAGGGGAGTTACGAGGAGTACATCAAGGCGCTGCGTGCGCAGCTGACGGAACAGGGCGGCGGGTGGGTCACGGTGGCGCCACGCGACACTTGTCAGCAGGGCAATGACTCGGAGTCAGCTGCGGTGACGCACGTTTCCCGTATGAATGCGGAGGTGTGGGCAGTGAAGGCGGGGTGCGTCGGGTACGAGATCGGAGGAGCCCAGTACCAGGCCGGGATGATCCGAGGATTAGACCCCGCAGCCATCCTGGCGCTGGGGCTTCCCAGCAACATGCCGGCGCACTCGTTACAGCGCTCTCAGTACGTCAATGGGCTGACGGAGCTGACTCCCGATATTCGACAGGCGCTGTTCGACGCGACTGCGGAGGTGGTGTCCAAGCGCTATCGCGGAGGTGCGGAGGTAGACGAGCCGGTTGTCCCCTGGCACCCGTACAACTTCCATGCTGGCAACTTCTACGATGAGGCGACCGGGTACTCGCCTCAGGACGAGACAACGAGGGAGCTGCTTAGGGCGGGATGCTGCCCGATGCCAGTCTGGGTGTTCTCCGCGAAGTTCCCCATCGAAGCTCTCGCAAAATGGACTGAGCGCCAGATTGAACTATTCGCAGACGCAGGCCGCACCCTCCACTGCGTCCGCATCAAGAACCCTGGCCAGGGCAAGAGCTGGACCTCGGAGGCCATCTGGACTCACGCTCAGACGATGATCGCCGTGTTCGCGGGCAGGAGCATGGCGCCGCCGATCATCTACGTTCACAATCACGATTTTAACGGCATGGGCGCTCACATCGGCGCGGAGGTGTTCAGGATGGCGCAGGCGGAAGGGTTCAACAACATGGTCATTGATGCCGGTTACCGCAAGAACGGCACCCATAACGACAACACAGTGCTGCTGGCGGCCCTGCGCTTGATGCCCGAGCAGCAAGAAGCTCTCGTCGAGTGGAACCACATCCAGCAGCAGATCGAGAAGATTCTCTGCCGATTCAACAGCCGCGATTCGCAGATGACGCCTTGGGACTCGGACTGGGCTGGGGGGACAGAGGGATCGGATATCCGCATTGCCAAGGAGTTCGCGCTCGATGTCCGCAAGATCAACTCCGCCAAGGAGGTTGCAACCGAGGTTTTTCCATTGGAGCGGGCGGTGACCCCCTTCTCGGAGTACAAGCTCCGGCTGGGAATCGGCATCATGATCGAGGACGGCATCCAGCCGAAGACCGCAGAGGCTGTGCGCCATTGGGTGAACAGTGGGGGCAAGCTGAAGGTGGGCGGTGACGTGCTCGTTGGCCTGAAGCGATGGGAGACACTTGTTCCGAAGTCGGCAGAGGTGGACAAGCTGTTGGCCAACATGTCGGATGAGCTGGAAGCGGCCCTGGCCCAGAAGTCCAAGCTGATCCGCCCTGAGCAGCTCCCAGAACATTTCACAGCAGCCCAACGTCACATCGCACTGGGATACCAGGCAAAGGGTCGGGATTTTGTTTTGCAGACACAGGCGAAGGGGGAGGACCTCTCGTCACTATTATTGGCGCCGCACGTGTTGCACCGGGAATGTAAGACACTGGCGTCGGGGACACAGTTTGAGGTGCTCAGCAACCTGGAGGATTTGACAGAGAGAGTCCATGTGACATTTGGAGGGTTCAGCGCAACACCTGCAGGAGAGCTTCTCCTCACCTTCCAGCACGAGGGTGCAACCACGACCGTGACTATGGTTCCAGATGCCACTGAGAGTGACGACGGTGCGGCAGCTGGGCCACGAAAGGCCAAACTTAGCACAGAGACCGAATTTGCTTCCGAGGTGCCAGGTACAGCACCCCTTCCTTCCTCCCCCCTCAGGTCCAGCCAGGGTTTTCCGAGCCCTTAAATCGAGTAAGGCATCACCCAATGACGACATCCAAACTGCCAGTGAGGTTTTATCATTACATTTGCCTAGGAACCCCGATTGTTTTTAACTTGTCTAACCATCTTTCTGCCAAAACTGTATCAGGTGAGCTGGTATCCTATGCGGTAAAAGAGGGCGCCATATTGGTCGAAGGCGAACCGCTTTGTACCCTCGAGTCGATGAAGATGGAGATTGTCATATCGGTGCCTGGTGAGATTGCTGGGATGGTTGTCAAAACGCTTCCCGTCCGGGCGCGAACAAAGACATCCCAGGGTGAGAATTTGACCCCAGGTGATTTGTTGTTAGAGATGCACCCGCGTAAGTAATGCGGCAACAAGGCGCAGCAGAGGACCGTAGTAAAGTCAGGGTGCCACGCAGTAGAACTTAATAGATTCCCAGATTAACTTGAACCCACATTAAAACATCGTTTAGAATGAACAGGTTTATGTGTTTGTTTGTTTGTTGCTGTCCTCGAATTAGGTCATGCGCAATGCACACATACTAAACCAGATGATGAGCAGTTGTCGCAGTCGACCCCTCAACGTCCAAGTCTATTGTAGCTTGTAGCTAGGAACTGCAATCTCGTGTTTGATATCAAGGGATGCAAAGCTTTGATCCACAGGATGTACCTCACCACGATATCTTTACACTCAGGAGTGTAACTCTTGACCAAGGTGCATGCTGCACTGTGATTTACATCAGTGCCCTGGAAGGGTTGTCTGTAAACCTCATGAGTGCAACAAAATCTGCTGCATAATACGCTACTACTATAATTTCACATCTTTCATGGAAATCTCAGACATGAATACACAGCAGTAGTTGCACTGCAACGATTTCTCAACTCCAACCAGGATTAGTGCTAACCTATAGTGAAATATGCGATTTGACCTCCCGAGGCGAACATCGCAAGCAGTACAACATCGCTGACGCAGTGTGGTTTTAAAACTCTGGGCCAGCACACCATGAGGGCGCATACATTAGTTTTGCGATTTTCAAAATAATGTCCTCCCTTCTCTCCCCGTTTTCGTCTGTTTCTGCTTTTCGCCCATCTTAAGTGTTCGCTAAGATGGACCGATGATATCTGGACAACATGGGCCAGTCCACGTGCCTTAAAAAGCTATATCTGCATCCGAGAGTAATGGAAATGTTTACCTCCGACAGTAGTAGGTAAAGATTCACAGCTTCATCGGAACAATTAAGATCGAGTCAATCTAAATGGGAATAGGCGATAGGCAATATAAGCATGATGTTATTATTTTATGTACTCGTCAACCGGATTGTATCTTTCAAAATTTGATCTATAACATGGTCTCGACGTTATTTTTTCATATTCATACAAGCTCACATCGATATCAAGCCGAGAGAATTCGTTTTATGTTGTCCCATCAAGAAAATGCTACTGTACTGAGAACTGTGGGAATAACTCTCGCTCGCTCGCTCGCTCTGTCTCTCGGACGGTCGGCAGCTACAGTTATAATCAATTACCTGGTTACTGGTGGCAGAGGGCTCGCGGGTCTCGGCCTGAGGGTTTGTTTGGGCCCTGACGTGGGTGCTGAAGCTGTTAGGTCCCGGCGTGGGTACATTGCTGCGCAGTCTAGTATCGAATTTCGCAAGTGGTCCGGTAGCTAGGTTCATGATGATTTAGGAATTGGTACACCTCAGTTCACATCCACACACGCATACATATGCAATAAAGGACTTCATGTTAAGCGAGCTCTGTGCGGGGTCATCGAGCCACATTGTGGCCTGGAGCCGTTTGCAATGGAGATCCGCCTATGAGGTGGTCTGTGGAAGCTAGCACGGAATCTCTTCAATGTGCATGTGTCCGGCGTCGGCAGGATCGACTGTTTCAAGAAGAGGAGGGTGCGATGTGGAGCACGTGGAGCGTTTCTAGTTTCTAGTTGCACAAAATCGCGGTGGCTGTGTGTGGCTTGCAAGGCCACAGCTTCGCATGGAGGGCATTTCAGCATGATCTTCGCGTGATGAAGCAAATCAATGTGAGAGACCGCAGGAGTACGTGGGTATGTTGAGCGCCCAAATTGTTTGCTGCCGGTTAGCAGCATTGGTGCTACTTGGTAACGGTTTCGGACAACGTGAGCATTCTGGTTTTTGAACATCGCGCGTACCATGATATAGCGTCGGGGTGGCGCGCGTAGACGCGAATACGGTGGCGACGCGGTAATCTCACTTGAGATCTCCACTAGGCCATATGAATTCTGAAATCTGATCGTTCGATCATCTCACCATTCGATATTGTATTACAAACAGCGAGCGCATGCGTGAATATCATTTGCTTCAGATTGCTCATCATGCGATGAAGTGGGTGATGCGTTGGCGCGAGTAATGACGATGGCCGTGGCGTTAACGTTGGTGCAGGCGCTGGCGCTGCGTTGCTGTGACGTCCTTGCCCGATGTCCATCAGATCGAACTTCTATCATCGCCGCCCGTTGTGATGCGAACTTTGCTGAAGGAATTAAGTAAGGTAATTTATTGAAGGAATTAAGTAAGGTAATTTATCTTGGGTGCTGATCATAAATGTCAGTAGTACCCTCATCGATACGCAGAGTCGTCTAGCACCCCGTCATTTATATTATGTATATATATATATATATATATGCCTGGGTATCCCGGCGTTTCACATTTTGGCCTTCGATATCATGTTCGATTCAAAGAGAATGTGGCTGTCGAGATCTATGTTGTGTCTGGCCCTAACGCCAAATTGCCTTTGTGAGGAAACACTAATTCGATCCTGTCACATGAAGTAGCTATTTTTTTTCTTCGGTGAATTGCGTGGACCATGCGCATATTGTTAGTGCATTATTGTTATATACTGATTGATCGTGCAGTCGTTGTTTCCTTCTGCCCTTTATTATCTCAATTCAGCGCCCCGCATTCTTTTGGCAGTCCTCTGTGTCGAATCCACTTGCCGTGAAGTCACGTATGCGGTCAAGGCACTACCGTTCGTACATGTGACGAAATGCAGTGTGCCCACAGCAAGCCGGTCGTTTGCACACGTCAAGGGATTTAGCCCCAACAGAATGGGTGTGTACGTCAATGATTGCATTGATGGCGGAGGTATACAGAAATATTTTCTACAACCCAAGAAAATAATTCCTGGGTTACATTGTATACGCGCAGATCACATTGCTTAGATTGCAAAGTGTCTCATATTTATTTTGTTGCACCGCACCGACTGAACCGTACTGCCCGTCCCTTTGCTGCGCACGCCTGTCGTACCACCTGCATGCACTTAGCTTCAGCAACACTGTGCACCCATGCCGTCGGCGCACATTTGCATCAATGTGCTCGATCCTTAGTTTTTAGTTATTGATGAGCACTAGAATCTATCGTAAGGCATATATCGTTACCCTAAACCTAACTTTAGATATCTGGCTATCCTCGAGTAAATTGTGTACATAATTGCCCGTAATTATTCGTAATCATTGGTAACTATAGCAGTTATTGGTAATCATTGGTAATTATCGGTAATCGTTGGTAATTATTGGTAATCGTTGGTAATCATTGGTAATTATTGAACAATTGTAGCAATTATTGGAAACTATTGGCAATTATTGAACACGTATAACAATTATTGGCAATCATTGGCAATTGTTGAACAATTATAGCAATTATTGGCAATGATTGGTAATTGTTGAACAATTACAGCAATTGTTGGCAATATTATTATTGCTAATTGTTGAACAATTGTAGCAATTAATGGAAATTAGTGGTAATAACTATTGGCCGTAATTGTTGGAGATTGTTGTCAATAATTGTGTGAAATTATTCGCGATTATGCGTAATTACTGGTACGTATCGGTACGTATCGACAATCTTTGGCACTTGTGGGTAATTTGTCAATGTTGCGCGAATTGTCACAAGGCAATTATACGACAATTATACGACCATTATACCCTATTTAATCGAGGTTTTAGGGTTCATGATTTGAGGGTTGGTGGTTTGAGGGATTTTAAAGAGTTTGTCAGGCCTGGAGAAAAGTACATAAGCGAGAGCACTTCCAGACTGTCAGAGTTTCCGCGGGGCAAATGACTAAGTTGTGCGCGAGATTCGTTTTGTGCCGCAAGGATGACCCCTTCCCATTATAGCTCTCAGTATAATTTATATTTCCCTCGTTTTTTTTATACCGGTCGCGAGGAAGACGACGTCTGTGACCACCGTGTCTTCATTATTGATTTTTACTACTGAAATCTTGTGCAATAAACCAGGCTCAAAAGTTGTTGACGACGGCCTAGAACACGTATATGTTTAATAGTTTTTCGTATTCATTCTTTTAGTAGGGAGCCTGTCTAGCAATTATTTCAAAAGTAGATAATGGACCATTTTTTAACATACTGAACATTTTGTTGAAATATTCAATAATATTTTCACGTATCAGGCCGATGGTTTGTTGCTTGCTACCTGAGACACCGTGCATGCTGCATGCGGTATGGCAGAGGACACGCGCATAGAAGGACATTGTCACTGACAAGCCTACTGCAAATAATACAATGGTCTCGATATGGGTTTCTTTGCACTATCAGGATGGGCGGTGCACCCTACTGTACAGTTCATGTGCCAGGGGACACTGGCCATTTTAAGCCGTACGATTGGGATATTGTATTTCTACCCAATGGGGCCGCGCAATGGAAATGGGCAAAAAAGGGGACCCCAGAGCCATTGACTGCGTGACACAGTACTACGGGGAGCGAGAGCCTGGGCTCGATTATAGCTGGCAGCATATTGTCGTCCATCCTTCGGGAGCGCTACGCCGCTGGGAGCCTAGCCTCAGCCTATCCCCGAGCCGAAGTCTGATGCCATATCTGATGATGCTCCAGCCCCTGTGGTGAAGACCGAATCTCGTAAGCCGAAGAGACAACCTATCATAATTCAATATAGGAAGACTGTTCCTACTCGTTACTTGGTGGACAGTGATGACGAATCTGAGTTGCCCCCTTGGAGGAAGAGGGCAAAAGGCAACGAGCTAAGCTAGAGAGATATTAATGTGCAGATTCTCTGATTAGGATTTGTATAGGTGGCAGATGGTGATATGCCAGCCGACAGAGGACAGATCCATCAGAGATCTGAAATGCGCGCCCTGAAAGTATACGACATGAATTTTAGCCCAGTGGAGGCTGTTCTAGCTTAAAGTAATTATTTGGAAGAGCTGTTGCTCACCCTGTCAAAATATTGGTCAATCTTTCCTGCCATACATATATTGCAATTGCCTAATTGTTGCCTTGTTCAACTGTTTATCTAGAACATAGCAATTTTTGTACACTGCAAAATTGCCGAGAAACGGACCTGTGCCCCAAGATTGGAAGCAAATTTACCTCTGACTGACCCGTGAGCTTTGCTCGGACACAGTCAAGTGCTCACAACAGCTTCACTTGGACGTGGTATTGCTCGGCGCCTTTTGCTCTTTCCCTTTCACCCTGCATGACCACAGGTCCTCTATCAACCCTGTTATGCCGCAAAGTGGTCAGACAGTGGGAGCTGAAGCCGCCACAAAGTCAGATTGTACCGGGATTAACGACCAATTTCCCCGAGCTGGGAGTGAAAAGTGGTCAATTAGTCAGATTGAAAAAGGAGGACCTCGGAGGCCGTTTTAACGGTGACAAAAATAATTCCAGCCAGTTCTTGATGAGTTTTTTTCGTTTGGAAACTGGCCCCGACACCTGGGTCCTCACCGATCTCGACATTTTAAATTGGGATGGCCAACCGGTACGACAGAGTCAGAATTAGACAAAATTGAGCTCAACAGACCACATGGGGGGAGATTGAAGTCCAGAAGAATATTTTTCCATTTTTTTGTATCCTTTAATGGTTAAAAATAGTCTCCACCCCTGAGAACCGGCCAATTTGCCCAGATTGCTTCGGGATGGCCTGCAGAAATTTACCAATTTGGCAGATTTTCACTCCATGTTTGAAATTTGACCACCAGAAACAGCATCGCACACGGAAAAGCATTTTTCTTGTTTCACCACGACTTCCACTGCAACAACCAAAAAATTTTCTGAGTTTGCTGGGGAATTTGACTAAATTTGACAGATTTGACTTCACCAACGGTCATATCTCCACTTTTCGGCCCCCAACGCAGCATGATGCAGAACGCTAACACGGGGCGCTCCCCTCCAACGTCGCCTACGTCCACACCCAGGCGTACGGGAGGACGCCAGCCCAGTCAGCGCAGCACGAGAGGAGCTGCTGCCACTGGTGTCACTGGCAAGGGCGTTAATGCCTATTACCCACAGCTTAAGGTGGCTTAAGCCACCTTAACTTGAAGGGCTCATTGGGGCTTCCTCGGCGGTGCTTTGAAAATTTGGAGATCTATGTCGTCAAGATCTTGAGCTGCTCTTTCTGCAGTGTCTTATCAAAAGTTTGATCTGAGTTCATCTTGACCCTCAAAATCTCGGTTGAAGTGGCATAGGTATGCAAAAACCGGGAAAAAATCGCTCAAATTTCACTAAATGTTGCACCCTCTTGGATACTTCCCAAAATTGCTCACCGGGAACTTGGGCTCGCCAAATAGTGCATATAGTGTCTAAAAGAAGACATTGTCGCCGTCATTTTGAGCTTAAAAACCTAGTTTCCGGTACCGATAGCTCCCGTAATAATTGAAAACGTTAAGGTGGCTTAAGCCACCCTAAATCGCTGTTAGGGTGGCTTAATCTCAATGCCATACAACTTCGCATCCGTAAATCGTCATTGCACCCTTGCATGCCCCGCCCGCGCCGGGTAAAGCGTCGCGTATGTGTGCCGGTGGTATCGCCCGCTGTACATGTAAGTCGCGGTCCGTGTAATATCGGATGTCTCTGTTGCTTGGTGCATGCAAGTCGCTTTGTAGTAAGCCAGCGTGTAATAAAAGAATGGCCCAGCCCAGCTCAACCGACGGAGCCACGATACTGTCAGCCTACATCTTGCCAATTGATATCCCTTAAAATTTCGGGGGCGGGGACACAAGAACCGAGCACACAGGTGCACTCAGCGCCACCCTGATTATAACTGCATGCTTCATGCTTTTAGCTCAAATTAAGAATCGCACCTGCAACTTCCGTTCGTAGAATTTGGCAGGGTCCACTTTGGACACCGTCACCCTGTCCCCACCTCCTGCACAGATCGGCCCTCCACAAGCCATTCAGCCCCGGCATATACACACCGACAGACAGCCCGTACCTAAAGCGCACAGCCGTAGGCCCAATATGTCATCTCAACAGCAAGCGCCAAACTGAACGTCAAAAAACAATAACCCCGATCGAATTAAACTTATGCACACAGGAAAATAATACGCTAAGGGGCACTTCGTAATATGTGTGCCGATTTCACACTGTGCCGAACCTAGCAGAGTGTTAACAAACCGTCACAGATACCACACTTATGCACCACACCCGTACGCAAGGAGATGAAAGCCGTTTATGCATTAGAGAAAAGTGTTAAACCCACACCTTGCTTTAAAACATACAGAGGCCACGGTCATGTACGGACGTCGTGCTTACGCTCATTATTGTATCGACCGCGGGTTACCTGCGCTAGCATTAACACGAAAGACGCACACATTCAATTCGTAACATCCGTCGGCTAAAGGAATTCCCGTTGGGAGAAATCAAAAGACAAAGAGCAGTATGCACGTACCTTGCGACGGCAGGGTCGGGTTTAATCCCGAAGCGCGCCGGTGGCGAACGCACGCCCTGCCTCTTTAAAAATGGCATTGCTACAACGGCCAAAAGAAAATTGTGGGTGAAGCTATGCTGGCCAATGAATGAAATAGCAACCGGTTAAAGTTGAAAGTGGCAATTGATTAAAATGGCCACCGTGATACAGGTCAGCGTACGGGGGCATCGCTGCCAAGCCAAGCGCCGAAAGACCCTGTGCAGCGCAGCATCAAAGATACTGCGTGTCCTGACCAACGAAGCCAACGAAGGACAGGTTAATTTAATTACACTCTGGCTTACTAGAAAGCGACTGGCATGCACCAAGTAACAGAGACAACCGACATTTCACGGACCGCGACTTACATGTACAACGGTCGATACCACCGGCACACATACGCGACGCTTTACCCGGCGCGGACGAAGGACACGTTAATCGATCGATATTTACGTCTCAAAGAAGCTGCAATTTCCCGGTGTTTGCGTTTCCACCTAGAGCCAATAAATGCTCAGAAAGGAAAGGCTTGAAAACAAATGCCGAATAACAAAATTGGGGCAAGCTGTCGAACGGCAATCCCCACTTTTACAGAAAGCTGGGTAGCACAGTTCGTATACATATTAGCTCAATGCATTTCCAAATGAAACTTAGTGGAATTCTTCCGCAGCACAAACAGAACAACGCACCGGGAAAACTGCTACATCGCTGAGAAACGTTCTGAGAGAGAGTGAGTGATATGCCGAGGAACCAGGATTTTCAATTTACGGTCTGTCGTGTCTACTGTCTTACAGCGTCTTAGAGTTGTAAGGAAACCTCACATGTGCACTCAGATGCTGCATCGGTCGGTAGATCGAATCCCCCGCCCGTCGCGTGACATCTGAGCCGCTCACGAGACCCGCCTTGCATGTTGTGAAGAGCACTTCTCGCGTTCCGGCAGTGTAAAGAGCTGTTTCAACGGTGTTAATCAATGAATAGATTAGGAACATCCGCAGCATGCTAGCACCAAAATATGTTGCATACGACATACTTTGGGCGCTGGGTAACTTGCCCGCTCAGATTTGGTCACTCGAAGCGGATCTTGGGGTCCTACTCGCTTCGAGTGGCGAGGAGCGGTAAACGCCATCCTCGAAACGCCATTCTCTTGGCGTTCTGACCAAGGGAGTGGCTGTAGCTACTTAACACAACTAAGTGAACTTATGCAAAACGTTTAAAACGCGCAGATGCGCTTCATCCGCTCAAATCGCTGGCGGTATGAAGCACTTCTTCCGCTCTATCTCCGCGGGATGTCGCTAGGAGGTCGGAGCAGAAAAGTCAACATACTTCACTCCTAAGGTGTTGTCCGTGATAAATATTGTCAATCATGCAAAGATCAACAGAATCGGACAGAATCTTCTCGTTTTGAGATTAGACCTAATGAGCGTTCCCTCAAGCAGCGCCACCGTCTCCCTGACGGAAACCGGGAGGACGTTAGCGCGCTGTCCGGTCAAACCGCGGCAAGACCGGAGATTCCACCCGACAATTTTGCTGAACAGGCCCTTCTGAGGGATACTGAAAGAGCGCGCCGCCGAATTTTGACAATTCGCCACGTAAGATGCTCCGCGACGGTCAGAGTAGGCAGAATATTATATTTCAGAAACAGCGGATAAAACAGGCTGCTAGCAACCGAAAACTCAAATTCTGGGACAAAGACGCCATATGAGGCCATATGACGTCTTTTGAAAATGCGAGTATTAAAATTGGACCTAAGACGCCGTATGTCTCTTCTCTCTATCAAAAAATTGGAAACGGGAACGGACTATTGTCTATTCAGCTCTTTCGCCTTTGGCTTTCGCTGCTCGCCCTATCATTTTCTCAAATCTCGATCGTCATTCTCGATTCTCGTCATTCGGCCAATCTGCCCTTTATTATTACAATATTAGCGATGGTAGCCGCCGTGCGATGCGATGGTATGGTGACAAAGTGACACGGCGCCACAGCGCAACGGCGCCAGCCCGTCGTTTGGCGAAGGTCGCGGTCGGATAGTATTCCACGTTCGATTCTGTAGTGACGATTCGTCGTCGACGTTCGTCTTGGCACTTGGTCTCGCGTCGGTCGGGTGGAAATAATCTGAACAGAGAACTCAGGAATGAAAAAATGCAACGCGTCGAACAGGCGTTAGTATAGTGGTACTATAAAAGTGACAAGAAACCGTACCAGTATAAATGAAAATGTCTAAAAGGTTACGTTTATATGCGCTGTACAATATGGGATTTGTCATATGCGAGTTTTAGGGAATGCGAGTTGCTGCTACAACATATATGTGTGCGTGTGTGCGCGCGCGTGTATGTATGTGGTTTACCTCAATCCAATAGCGGCAGCACATGGTATACAATCATCATATATGTAGTATATACTACGTTCTCCCTTTGCAATTTGGCCGACAAGTCCTGAACAAGATTTGTATTAAATATTCAAATCAAAAGCTGTATGTGTGGTGTTTCCTTCATTATACAGATAGATACATTCTTTCATCAAACCCAATGACAGATAGCATGATCAGTGCAGCCTACTTGTATTCCTAATCAGAAATAACGTGTCGCAAACGCGTGCATATGATGGTACAAACACTCTCGGAATCGAACGAACTTGACACTCGCGACTGGTCATAAGCATCATTAATATTCACTGGTGCCGGTGACTGTTCGAGCAATTCTCAACACAGCATAAGATCGTAGAGCTACAAATTTTTTTAAAATTCTGATACCCTGATATCGAACGCTGAACTCTTACATGCAAGCCCAGATTCCAACATGAAAAAGTATGAAAACAACAGTAAAATGTATCCGTCAAAATTGATATTATTATATCACAAAATACGAATTATTGTGTACAAAAGCTGTGAGCAGAACTGTCTTAGCACTCTAGCACTGGCACGCGAACAGCCACCTAGTACTTGCGAAGGCAAAACAATAATGAGTCCACTAGCCTGACCTCCGGTCAGAGCCTACTTATATCTCAATGCTCTGTCACATTTCCCAAAACTGTAACGGGTTCTAGCCCTTAAATCTTCATCTGGCCAATGGAAAGTCATTATTCCATGCCAGCTCTAACAATGTTACCGTTCACCGCATTCTGACTGACACGTCAGCGGCAAAGGAGTCACTGCCATCTTCGTCTTATCATTCCCTGGTCATTTGATGGTGACCATATCTTCTCTAACAAGTCTGCATCTCACAGATGGTCATCTTCGCAAAGCCTGTCATGCTGTCACCACTGTCATGCGTGTCACCAGCTGAACAAACCCGGCGCGGTACCATGAGAAGCCGGCGTTTGTTACAGCTGTCGCAAACGCGTGCATATGATGGTACAAACATTCTCGGAATCGAACGAACTTGACACTCGCGACTGGTCATAAGCATCATTAATATTCACTGGTGCCGGTGACTGTTCGAGCAATTCTCAACACAGCATAAGATCGTAGAGCTACAAAATTTTTAAAATTCTGATACCCTGATATCGAACGCTGAACTCTTACATGCAAGCCCAGATTCCAACATCCCCCATCTGTAGCTGCTGCGTGCAGTAGCACAGACTCAAATGTGGGCTTGTTCAGCATACTGGGTTGTATCACCATCTGCCATGAACTTGCCCAAACTGAAAGTGAACATACCAATGCCTTCACCTTCTCCGCCCTGTAACATTCTGGCTCTGACCAGCGGATTCTTGAACACCAAGACCCACATACACCTGCGGCCAATAGGTCCATGTTCCAGATGCCCAATCACATGCAAGCGTCCTGTCTGACTCAATCGTCTGAAGTACGCAGCCCTGCTCTCGGTCATGTCTGTCAAGTAATAAGATGGAACGTGGACACATGCCACCACACGACTGGCCATTACTGCCAACGGAAACGCGATATCCAGCGCTGCGAACCAAGGCGAAGTCACCACTGCGTCACAGACACCATACTTCTCCTTCCATATACGATAGTTACCTGGCTGAAGTGCGTCATGCGCCTCAGACCAACCCAACTGAGAGTTCCAGTCATTGTTCATGAATCTCAACTGCGGCCATTGCTCCACCATCACCTCACTGATGACCCCAGTGCCTGCCCATGGGTCCCACACGCCATCGACGGACTTCCAGTCCACCTCTGTCGCCAAACGCCTCACCTCAGAGGGCACTGTAATGACCAGTTCAAGCCCCCACTGCAGCGCGCTAGCTTCTCTCACCTGAGCCTTAGTCATGTGTCTCAGCTCTCCTCGTCTTTCAACTTCTTCTTCAGCCAACGCAGGCACAAGAGGTGCATCCCTCAGATGCCTTGCCATGGCCTTCTGTTCCCGATATTTCTTGCTCAGCACCGTGCGATGCCCCTCATTCCAATGCCCTGGCATGAAGATCTGCACAGCCTCAGAGAGCTTGTCCTGTCTTCCCCAATCAATCTGATCTGGCATGCCCAAGAACATGTCCTCCTCTTTCAACAGCATCTCCCTTGATGAGATGGCATGCCAAGGCTGAAACTTGTCTCCCTTCACCACCCGACGGGGACCCACGTCTGCTGGCAACAGGCGCATCTCCGCAGACAGCTTCTCATTCAATTGCTGCTCCTTCATGCCCAGTCTGTCCTCTAGGGCACCAGAGCTCTCATCTTTCTGGGTCTGCACCTCAGCGTTGGCGGCTTGCATCCCCGTGCCTGAGCACCTGGGACATAGCCACTCGCCTTCTGGTACTCCATCCAGTGCTGGGGTCAGACACCACAAGTGGTACCCCCTGTTGCATGCGTCGCACAACAGCATCTCTGCTTCCCCATCAGTCTTCCTGCAAACTTCACATGCTAGGTGCTTACTGGGAACGGCTGCACTGCAGTCATACTGATCCTTCACCTGTAGGTGACATGGCGCGATGCTCTGCACGGTGCTCTTCTCTCTTAACTTGGTGGCGTCCTCAAGTACCACCACACCATCCCGCTGTATCTTGACCAGCTTCAGAATGGCAGATTTGGTCGCGACTTCCATGCCGCTGCGAGGCTTCTGCCTGATGTAGACGAAATCGCCCACCTTAAACTGGTGTGGACTAGGCTCATAGCCCCCACCTCTTCTCCCTTCATAATGTAATGTATCACGATGCTGTGCGACCTCCAGGCTGCAACCAGCGTGTACCATCAGTCGCCTCACCACCTGTGCTCTCTGGTGGAGGTCCTTGACTCTGGCATCCTTCTCATCTTCGACCTCAGCACCAAAATCTATGCTGGGCGCCCGTTTCAAATCAGGCGGCACTACTGCCTCTTGAGCAAACAACATGGTGAACGGCGCAACCCCCGTGGACTCCTGGCGTGCTGCATTATAGCTCAGCACTAGTGGCCAGAGCTGCTCATCCCACTCATAATCGAGACCCTTCTCCAAGGCAAGCTTCTTAAAGCAGAACTTCATAGTGCGTACCACTCTCTCGGTCAGCCCATTGCCTTCTGGTGAGTCTGGCGAGGTGACTCGCCGGTCAATCAGGCAGTCTCTGCACAGCTGCTTGAACTCGCCTTCAAACTCCTTTCCTCCATCCACCAAGCATTCTGCCGGCGCACCAAACACAGCCAGTACATGACTGCGAAATGCCGCTGCGATGGTGCTCGCCTCCTTGTCAGGAATGGGCACGCAGATTATGAACCTGGTATAGTGCTCGGTCATGATGAGCACTCGGTTGTTGCCAGACTTGGTCTCTCTCCTCGAAGGCCATGCCAAATCCAGCGACCAGCGATACATGAACGACACGATCTCAAGGGGGGATAAACATGCCTCCTCTCTCGCATAATGAGTCTTCACACGCTGACAGGTCTCACACTGGGTGACCACAGCCTCCACGTCTTTCTTCAGATCGGCCCACCAATGGCGCTGCCACAAAAGATGCTGCGTACGTCTTATGCCCCAATGTCCAGTTCTGGAGTGGTATTCCTTTACCAACGCGAGACGGTCAGCAGGCTTAGGTATTCTCACCTCCTTGCCCGACATGGTGACCATGTAGATCTCGTCCGTGGCCTCGTCCCATCGATGTCGTGTTGCTCGCCTCCTTACTCGACGAACTTCCTCTCCTGGCAACCTCACTCTACCATTGGACTTCAACCATCTAAGGCACCATGCATCATCGTGTACGTCTCGATGCTTGTCACGGTCTGACTGCTGCTCAGCCACGCTGGCCATCAGGTCCTCGAATGGTGGTGCACGCCAACCTGGGGAGCCTCATCTCTGACTCTTTGGCAGGCGGACTCCAGGCAGGCACATCCACGCGCGCTGCTGGGGTTGCGCCCTCCTTCACGAAGTGGTTCTCATGCCTCTGACGATACTGCGCCATGGTGTAGAGCTGCCACTCTTTCTTCTTCTTCTTCTTGGTTCCAGCCTTCTGTCGCTGGGCTCCAATTCCTTCTGCGCCTTTCTGCCCTTGCGAGCACATTATCCGCAGCTTCTCCTCCCAGTCACGATGGGTCATAGTCTTCGCCACCTGCTGGGTGTATGCGTTCGAATTCTCAACCCATTCCGCCAGCAAAGCTTGCCTCTGCTGAAGGTCCAACCTCTCGTGGTCTGCCCAGTTGTTGTCTACAGCGATGGGCTGTCCTGGGGAATTCTCCGCCTCTGGGGATTCCTTGCTGTGAGGGAGCCCCTTCTTGCTTGCTTCTGCGACCGCCATCAGCAGCTCCATTGCCCTGCGATCCATGGCCAGGCCCAGAATGCTTGCCAATTCTACGTCGTTCAGGCCATCGGCCATGCGTAGCTCACTTGCGCTGTAGCCCATGGCTCGCGCCTTCTCTTCGAGGTTCACTTCTCGAGATTCTTCCTCGGCGTCTTCATCGTCCTGGTTGCGCACCACGGTGCCCATCCTCGCTCTTCTGAACGCTCTTGACCCTTGCGTCGCCATGATGGTGGGTAGTGCCCTCAATGGTTCTCCCACCACGTTCACCACGTAGTGAGGCGCGCGGTCTGTCCTTATCACTGGCCTGGGATGCCAGCCCTTGCATATGATTGACGATACGATTCGTCCTTCTGGTCTCACCACCTTGCTCATGACGGAGCGAAACTGGTGGCTCTGGAACAAGTTGCTCCAATACGCTCGCAATCGATGTGCGTAATTACGCATGGCCGATGGCCTGAACGCTGTAGGGTAATCTGCAACCCTTGGGAAAGCTTTCTATAGGCATGGAAACGGGTGAAAACCCTATGGAAAAGCCCTATGGAAAAGGGGAAATGGATACTGGAGGTTATCTCGAAAACAAAAATTTTGAGTTTCCATCCCTATACTCACCCTTGGGAAGGTTTTCATTATTTTCCAGGGCATTCCATAGGGTGATTGTGCTTTCCATAGGGTTTTCCAAGGCATTCCATAGGGATGATTGTGGCGTCCATACCTATGGAACGTTTTCCATAGGGATGGAAGGAATCGTATGGAAAATATCGTATGGAAAACCCTATGGAAACCCAATGGAAAGTCCTGGAATATCAAGCGCTTTCCGTACCTATGTCATCCCTATAGCCTTCCTATGGAAAGCCGTATGGAAAACCCTGTGGAAAAACACACGGATCTGTTCCATCCCTATGATAACCCTATGCTGGCCCTATGGAACCTAATAGGTCATACCTATGGAAATCTTTTCCCCAGGCATGGTACCCCTTGGGAAACTTGTTTCCATACGGACGGTGTACCTATGGAAGCGAATTCCATAGGCGTAGTATCCCTTGGGAAGCAATCTTCCATACGGTCGATATACCTATGGAACATTTTCCACAGGTATGGTATCCCCTGGGAAAGATCTTTCCATACGGACATTATGCGTACGGAAGACGGGCCCATACACTTAGCGTCCCTTGGGAAATAGGTTTCCATACGGCCGACATACTTATGGAAAGGTTTTCCACTGGGTGGCTCACCTTTGGGAAAGATTGTTCCATAGGATGGCTATACCTATGGAAACACAATTCCATACGTGCTGTATACTTATGGAAAGGTATTCCATACGGATATTATACGTATGATTCCGTTAACAGCATCAGGAGTATACCTATGGAAACGCTTTCCGTAGGGTGACCCGCCCTATGGAATTCATATTCCATACGGTTATTATACTTATGGAGAGCATTTTCCGCAGGTGTACTATACCTACGGAAAGCTTTTTCCCCAGGGATACCATGCGTATGAAAACCGTATATTATAGGTATGGAAAACATCTTTCCCTACGTATGTTATCCGTATGGAAACTATTTACTATAGGCATAGTATAGGTATGGAACCAGTAAATATATATGGTTTCCATAGGCACGATATAGGGATAATATCGGGATGCTATACGTATGGAACTTAATTAATATTTACTTTCCATAGGCACAGTAGTGGGGCAGTATAGGGATACCGTACGTGTAGCACTGACTGTGTAGCATACATATTGCACATTAGCAACATGCAGTGTGTTCACTATGTTTCCACTGTGCGAGATAAACAAAATACTCGAGCATCTTTACTACGATTAACATGTATCTAGCTAGGCAGAAAGGAATACGAATGGGACTATCAAATTTTATCATACCAACGAAAACACAAAATAATGTTCTACTCGTGCACTTTCTATTTACAATACGCAAAATAATGTTCTTCTCGTGCTCTTTCTATTTACAAGATGCCAACCTAAACGTTGACGTTGTACTCGAGGCCGTCGATTTTCTCCATCTCGCTTCGCTCCAAAACAACCGATCTAAAATGGAAAGTAAAGAGCCAACACTTAGTAAAAAAGCGGAAACGCACAAAAGAATATTCTATTGAAAACATAAAGGACTTATCAACCTAGAATGTTTGAAGGGATGCTTGAAGTTGACGTTGTACTCGAGGCGGTCGATTTCCTCCATTTCGCCCTCCTCGAAAACAGCCAATCTGAAAAGGAAAGTAAAGAGCCAACACTTAGTAAAAAGCGGAAACGCACAAAATAAACCTTTATTGAAAACATAATTAACAACCGAGCAACCTCAAATAAATGCGAATATGAACGCGAGATGAAAACCTAATATGACTTCGCCACGCGAACGTTTTCAGCGGATCTGAAAAACGAAACCAACCAACTAACGTTTAGTAAAGAAGAAAGAAAATAGCAGTCGTCAACGAAAGAAGCAAAGGAAAGTAAAAGGGGGATGTGGAGTGAGTTGGATTTGAACCAACTATTTCGAGTGCAAAGGACTCGCGGGAATTTCCCGTTCACTCCTAGTCAAAGTTTCACGCATGCCAAGTATGAGCGCGCGAAGCACACACAAAATAATACACACGCATAACCAAAACATGCACTGCAAACCAGTGCCATATTGCAACCTGTGAGAATTAAAAATATCACAGCACGCAACTCACTGGCGAGGCTGCTGCAACATTGCTGACGGCGAACTGTGAAGAGTGCAAAAACGTGAGTTTGAACTTGACCGTTCAGAAAAATCGAAGTGCTCAAAAACTTTGCCGTTCAGAAGTCACATCGGATCGACTCGTCATGCGAGCACGATCGACGATGACGACGATGATGACGATGCGATGTCTCAGACTCTCAGTGACATTGCATCGGAGATAATCGACTTATAAAATTTAAACTGGGATTAAATGTAATCAACCCTTCGTAATGGTCTAGAGGTGGCCGTCGTTCTCAGTCTCAATCGAACCTATGAGATCCCGATTTTTTTTGAAGTTCCAGAAATAAAATCTCGACTAGCCAAAATTGCGCATACAGGCCGCAATTTTGTTTTTTTGCCCCCCTCGTCAGTGAACAAATGGTTTGTTTTCTTGGGGGTGATCGAACAGGCTCATTTTATTTGGGGGGTTTTTGGCGGCGGTAGGGGGTCTTCCATAGGGGTTTCCATAGGGATAGGCTCTGGATTTCCCATAGGGCACACCACTTTTTCCACAGGCTCCGGATTTTCCATATGGTACATTGGTGATGTTTTTTAACCTGTTTCCAGGCCATTCCACAGGTATGGACGCCACTATCATAGGGATGATCTCTGTGACATTCCTTAACAGTGTAATTCTGCATTTTCCATAGGCATTTTCCAAGGGCGAGCGTAGGGCTGTTATAGGGTCCAAAAAAATCCTGTTTTAACCTGCCCTATTTTTCATTTTTTTGATTCCATCCCTATAAATTACCTATGGAATCCCGAAAATGGGGTGAGCCAACCTATGATCCCCCTGTGGAAACGATTTCCATTGGGGCCTGTGGAAAATTTTCCAGAGCCATTCCATACGATTTTCAGATAGGGGATTTAAAAGTGCCCTATGGAAAGGTTTTTGCCCTATGGAAAGCCAATGGAAATGCGTTCCCATAGGTTTTACATAGGGTTTTTCCATCCCTGTGTAATTATTTCCAGCCCTACGGACGCCACTATTACAGGGTTAACACCTCGACCGTTCATAGAATATCAACCCAATATCCCTATGGAAAATTCAAGTTATTTTCCCATAGGTTGTATAGGGTGGGCATCCCTATGGAACCAGAATACAGCATTCCTAACGTATGTCCACCCTATGTCCACCCTATGTCCACCCTACGTTCATGGTATGGAAGGTATTGAACACCTTCCATAGGGATGTCATTGGGCGGACCGCCCTATGGAACACATCGTATTGTTTCCATGCCTATGCCCACCCTACGCCCACCCTATGACCACCTCATGATCACCCTATGCCTAGCAAATGAAAAGTTAAAAAGGAAGCAACGGTTCCAAGTAGTCATGCGTGCTGGTATGGATGGTGTGTTGTGGGCCAGTATTAAACAACCACGGGGTCGACATGCCACCATGTCCTTGCACCGTGTGCCGACTACAAGTTGAAAAACCTCTTCGAACGATACAACGACATACGAAGCTATACAAGAGATGGCAAGGAGCGGTATACATGGGGGAAAGTAGTAGTGAAGACGATACTTCAAGTGATGACGGGGGTGACCGTAATGGTGGTGATGGTGGTTCCCTTGGAGGTGATGATGACATGGAAGATGCCAATGCAGAAGCGGACGAAATTCTCCAGGATCATTTGAGAAAGCTGGAAGAACATTGTGCCCGTCTCCTAAGTCCTGCTGCCAACGATGAGGATATGGATAACCAAGAGGTACCCCTCTTTCTGTATTTCCCAAGGGTGGGCGTACGTATGCCAACAGGTGGGCATAGGTTGGGAAATCGTTGAACGTTTCCATAGGGTGGGAACAGGCATTCCCAGAGGCGGGTGTAGGTAGAGCGCTGGGTAAGTATGCCTATGGAAAGCATTGGACGTTTCCAGTGGGTGGGCATAGGGCGGGCATTGGGCGGGCATAGGTTGGGAAAACATGGAATGTTTCCATAGGGTGGGCCTGAGCATTCCCAAGGGCGGGTATAGGTGGTTCACTGGGTAGGCATGCCTATGGAAAGCATTGGATGTTTCCATAGGGTCGGCATAGGGTGGGCATAGGACGGGCATAGGGTGGACATGCGGAGGGAAATGCCTTTTTTTTATTTTGCAGTTCCTGTAAAGTTGGGGATGCCTCTCGTGATTTCACAGGTCGTTGATCACGTCTATGCCGAGAAGGTTTCAACAATGCATCGTCTTGTCATTGATCTGCTGGAAACGAAATCCGAGCACAATGCTACCCAATCCATGTTTGATCAAATCTTCAATCTCATGCGGCAAACGGTGATTGGCAACGTTGACATCATCGGCAATCAGAGACGGAAATGGTTTCCCGACCTCCTTCAAACAAGCTTTGTCTATGTGGAAGGATTTTGCCCTGCCGTACCATACCGCCGACGTTTGCAGGAATGAATGCATGATCTTCACTCCGGGCCGGCATGACGACCTTACCCAGTGCCTCCATTGCCACAAACTTCGGTGTCACCCCAGCTCTCGACGTAACGGACGGCTTATTCCGGGAAAGCCGTACAAGGTATTTAGGTTTTGGCGCTTGGACGAACTCCTGCCGATGCTATATTTGATACCAGAGATGGCCGAGCTCTTGGTATCATGGAAGATAACTACACCCGCGGAGAACGACGATCTGCCGGTTGTGACTACGTTTCACATGAACGGTATGTATACCTAGACTCACCCTATGTTCACCCTACGTCCGCCCTATGCTATCCCTGTGATCACCATAGGGAATGGGAATCTCAAAGTTTCCCGCCCTATGCCCACCTTATGCCCACCCTATGTTTACCCTATGCCTTTACTATGTATCGGTTCCGTACGTATACCGTGCCTATGGAAAGCTTCTTCCATAGGGAGAACATAGGTATGGAAACGTCTGGCTGCATTGTACGTTTGTTTATGTGTTATGTATGTCGCAGGTCAGATGCTAGAAAAACAGCTGATGCTAGTCCGTGGCATATATGCTTCAATATCTAATGAGAAGGTTGCACCATACACTGGGCCACAAAAGCGACGAGTGGAGGTGATTGGCAAGCAAACACCGATAACCTTGGATGAAGGTACGCAGTGCCTTAGATGCCTTTGCAGTAGATGTCCGCCCTGTGCCCACCCAATGGAAATCTTTCCCGCCATATGCCCGCCCTATGCCCACCCTTGGAGCTGAAAAGAAATATTCCATCCCTGTGCTCACCCTATGCCTCCCCTATGCCCACCCTTTGAAATTCGTAACCATCTTATGCCCACCCATTGATCACCCACAGGTGACATAAAAGGTATACGGAAGTATATGCGCACGAATTGCCCATGGGCCCAGCTCCTGCAAAACGACTTTGACACCAAACTCGCTGAATGGAAGCGATTGAGTTTGAGAGAACGGCGGATCATGCCACGACCCGTCATCCAAGATCTGGAGACATGGCGGTTGAACCGGTTGACGAGGGAATGTCGTCCTTTGAGTACCAAGGAGCGTTGTTATGTCTACATGGACGGTGTGATGAAGAGTCAGCACGTGAAAGTCGGACGAGACACTTTTCGTACGCGATCCGCCGACCGCCACCTCACCACCTGTCAACGATACATAAAGGCAATCTTTGATACCCCAGTAAATGGATTGAATGCCCATGAAGACAGGTCGTTCATCCGATGCCCACCCTATGTTCGCCCTATATTGGCCCTATGCCTACCCTGTGTTCGCCCTACAACATCCCTATACCGTAACATATATCATAGATCATGCGTATGCTCACCCTGTGCCCACCCTACGACCACCCTACACCCTCCCTATGATTACGAGTTAAGCTTTCCCACTCTGTGTCCGCCCTATAGCCGCCCTATGTCCACCCTGTGCCCACCCTATGCTCACCCTTTGGAAAGTATGTGTTGCGGGTACGGCGAGCTTCTGAGAATTTATAGCATCCCGGTTGGCAGGAAACAATTGGTTTTCCTCAAAGTAAGATGGTTTCCATTGAAGGCAGCATTTCAAGATACCGTGGCGAACAATATGATGTTGAGGTCGGACTTGCCATGGGAGCTTTCCGAGGTTTTCATCCAAGCATTTGAGATTGAGTGCTTGGTGTGCATTGTACCCATTCCATGGAACTTTGACCGGTTCATCACGACCAAGAGAATTCCTGCTGGACGACCCGATGCAAATAGGTTGGTATATTATCTCGGCGAGCACAAACTCGGTTTCAATGATCCACCATGGAGATATGATAAAGACAAGATGATGCTCATACTAGATAGGCATGTAGATTTTGTGGGCGACTTACATGACGAATAACTTGTTCATTTCATAGATGGAATTATTCTGTATATTAATATGTATATATGTAGTAAAAGCCCTATGGAAAGCCTGGATATATCATGAATCATCACCCTATGCTCACCCTATGAAACCTGAATGGTTATACCTATGGAAACCCTTTCACAGGTACGGTATCCCTTGGGAAACATGTTTCCATACGGATGGTATACCTACGGAAGACCTTTCCACTGGGTGGCTCACCCCTGGGAAAGCTCATTCCATAGGCTGGCTATACCTATGGAACTCGGTTCCATACGTACGGTATACGTGTGGAAACGTATTCCATATGGATAATATAGGTATCGACTTTGCCACCTGTATCAGGAGTATACCTACGGCATGCTCACCCTGTGTTATCCCTATAGCTAACCCTATGGAAACCCCTATGGAATTACGTCTTTATTGACCGAGAATACGCAGAATGAATTGTATATTTCCATAGGTATACTATCCCTATGGGGGCCCTATGGAAAGCCTTATGGAATTACGTTGATATTCCCGAGAATACGCAGAGTGAATTATACGTTTCCATAGGCCTACCATACCTATGGCATCCCTATGGAAGGCCCTATGGAATTACGACTTTATTCCCGAGAATACGCAGGGCGAATTGTACATTTCCATTGGTGTACTATCGTAATGCCCGCCCTATGGAAAACCTTGTGGAAAACTCATAGTATACGCTAAGTTTCCATAGGTGCGCTATCCGTACGCCCGCCCTACGCCCGCCCTTGGACATGCCTATGGAAAGCGTATGGGAAAGTTATATTTTCCATAGGGCTTTCCATCGGCCCCCTATGCCTATAGCCGCCCTATGGAAGGGTTTACATTTTCCATAGGGTTTTCCATAGTCCTGGTTATGCCTATAGTCATCCTATGGAAATGTTTACTTTTCCATAGGGTGATTATACGGCCTTCCATGCCTATGGAACGACTTTTTCCATAGGCATACAGCCCTATAGAAACCCTATGGAAACTCCAAAAGGGGGTATCCCTATGGAAATACCCTATGGAAAACTTTCCAAGCCTTTGGAAAATATTTCCTGATTTTCCCGAGCGTTCCCAAGGGCGGGCATAGGGTGGGCACAGGGATGACATGCCTATGGAAAGCTTTCCCAAGGGTTGCAGATCTGTAGGGTAAGCGCCTGCTTGTGCTGCATCAAAGGACACTGGTCGACCAATGACGCTGGCAATGTACGGGAACACCTCGTCCCTGATCTTGGTTCCAGGTCTGTGTGACAACGGAGAAACATTTTCCAGGATATAGCCTGGAGGCCTCTGCCGCTGCAGCTGCTGGAGTGTGGACAGAAGCCTGACCACTTCATAAAATAATTTGCTGTGCCTGCCATCCAGGCCTGTGAGTGTTCCAGCAGGGGAGAGATCCTGACATGGGAACCCACATACCATGACCCACTGGCGTCCTTGAAGAGCTCCTGCTCGTATGAAGTCGGCACTGGTGGTCTCGCGCAGATCTTGGGGTAGAGCCCCAAACTCTATTGCACGGGGCGAGATGAGGTCAGGGTATCGTCTTAGCAATGCCGTGCACCTGGCTCTGGCAACTGTCCGACTGCTCGGGGATATGTCCTGATACAGGTAGCGATCCACCTTCATCCCACTGCGGAGCAACATTTCTAGCCCAGCACATAGGCCTCCACATGGCTCGTAGCACACCACGCCTTCCTGCCGAGCTTGCGAGAAGAACCGACTGCCCAGCACCCTGGTGTCCACCTTCTCGGGCTTCAGGATGCGCTCACCTTCAAAGTACTCATTGCTGTACACAGCAGGGCTTCCCTCGCCGTGCGTACCTCGCGTCGGCCTGACCAGGCTCAACGCCTTCCAAGCTGCTCTGGCTAGCCTTCCAGAGTCGGTCACCAGCTCAGGTAAGTCAGTGTCGAACATGTCCCCATGATTGCATTCTAATTCCTCGTGGTAGTGCAAGTCGAACAAACGATGCACTGGTCCTGTGCCCAGCTGCTCCATGGCAGCCATCCTGCAGTAGTTGGCAACCTGCACCTCTGGCGTGGCCTCTTCCCCTGGGAAGGTATCCCCAGCCAACATAAAGCACAAGTGGTCACCGAAGTCCTTCGTGTGAACTTCCCCCACGCCTGCGTGTAACGCAGTCACCTTCTCCCTCTCATGCCTCGCTCCAGTCTCATCCGTCGTGGACGGCAGTGGGTAGCGAGACGGCACGTCAGCGTTGCTGTTCTTGGCGCCTGGACGATACTTCACAGTGAAGTCGAACTCCTGCAAACTGATTGCCCAGCGTAGGTGTTGCCCTTGGAGATCGGCCTTACTTCTCCATCAGGGTAGTGAGCGGTGAGTGGTCGGTCACCAAAGTGAAGTGGACTCCATGCAAGTACTGCCTCAGTGTGCGCACTGCCCATACCACTGCGAGCATCTCCCCTTTGAAGCTGGCGTACTGTCTCTCCGTTTTACTCAGGGATCGGCTGATTGCCATACAAATGTACTCCTTCCCATCATCGTCCTTCTGGCCCAGCACTGCGCCAATGCCATAGGTGCTCCAATCGGTGTACAATATGAGGGGTCTGTCGTAATCGATAGGCCTCAGGCACCTCCCAGAACAGAGAGCATCCTTAAGTTCTTGAAGTGCTCGGTCTTGCTCCTTCCCCCAGGCTGCCTTGATGTCAGTGACCTCCTTTTTGAGCAGGTCATTGAGAGGGCGGGCCATCTCAGAGTAGTTTGGCCCCCCTGGCTCACCCACCAAGCCCTTATAGTAGTTCATCATGCCCAAGATCGAGCGGAGCCCAGTCTTGTCCTGAGGGCTTGGAAGCTCCTGGATGGCCTTGCATTTGGCTTCTTGCGCGCCAATGGAGTTGTGACCAATGCGATAGCCCAGAAAGTCCACCGTGGCTGCACCAAAGGCACTCTTGCCTGCATGCAAACGGATGCCAGCGTCCCCCAAGGTGCGAAGTACGTCCTCAACGTCCTTCAAATGCTGCTCAGGCGTGGAATCCGTGTAGACCACTACGTCATCGACGTACGCCACCGTGCAATGCTGCAAGTGCCGTAATTCGTAGTCCATGATTCTTACGAACGCAGAAGTAGCTCCAGCTGCACCAAAAGGCATCGAGGTGTATTGGTACAACTGATTCTTCCACCAAAACGCCGTCTTGCTCCTGTCCTCTTCCGTGGCCATGGGAATCTGGTGGAAAGCTTTGGTGGCATCCAGCGTGGTCTTGAACTTAGCCTTCGCCACCTTCTGGTAGAGCTCCTCTGGTCGGTGCGGCAGCGTATTGTCTTTGAGGGAGTGCCGATTGACACCCCTGAGGTCCACGCAGAACCTCGTCTGGGTCCACAGGCCAGTCTCGTGATCTTTCTTGCCAGCTACGACCACGTTGCTCGCATGCCTGCAATGCTTGGCTGCTGGCTCTATAAAGCCATACTCCAAAAGTTCCTTGCAATGAATATCGATGATTTCCTGCTCGCCCGGACTGTACTTCCTGGGTCTCTGGTAGGCGGCCTTGGATTCGTCTACGAAAGGAATGGAGAACGTGTTGTGCTCCGCTTTGCCCTTGTAGCCTGTCAGATCGTGAGGACTGTTGGCAAAGGTGGTCTTGCACCTGCGAAGAACATTCCGCATTTCCTCCCAGTGCTCCTCCTTGAAGTCAGGATGTCCTCCAAACGTGGCATTGAGCTCAGTGTCGAGCCACGCTGCCTCGTCCTTGGTCACTGTCGTGTCACCCAGAGGTTGAAGCTCGTCCAGCACGGTGTACGGCAAGACCTCATCCTGCTCCGCGACATTGGCCACCCAGCCCGGCTCCCATTGCCTTGAGGATTGCTGAGCCTCCCAAGAAGTGCAGGGGGACGAACCCCAGGCGCTGCGTGTGGGTGACGTGACATCATACGTAGGCGCACACTCGGTCATCTTGCCAGCGACCCACAAGATTCCGCACAAAAGCAGAAAAAATCGCAAAATTCGATTGAAATGCGCTGCGGCTACCGGCGAGTTCGAAGCGAAGAAGCACGCCATGATTCTCCACCCCCCGTGCGCCAAGCGAGTACTCCCACCAGCAGCGGTGAAGACCACGACTGCAAGGACAAGCGCCATGTAGGCGGCTTGTGCGACGCGGTGAAGGCGGAGATTGCGTCGGAGCTGTGTCCAGCGCGCCGCGAAGCGAGGCTTGTCCAATCTGGCGGGCAAAGCGGGCAGGCGCACGCGGCCCAACAAGAAGACTTGGGACAAGCGCAGGGTCGGAACAGTCCATCCACGGCCATGTTGAACATGACCTGCGTCCAGCGGGCAGCGCACGCGACAGGAGTCGTGGCACGCCACGTCCTCAGCATAAATGCCGGCACAAACCCAAAGCCAGGCGAGGACCACGAAGAGGAGGGCGATCGCACACCGTGACCAGCACGCCAAGGAAACGACCACCACCCGAAGGGGCATCACCACCCAATCCCCCGCACGCACACGGTGCACGCCAGCATAGATGCCTGCGGCGCGCACGATAAGGAGCCCAACGTACCAAACGTAGGCGAGAGCCCATAAGACCCAGACGCCGTAAGATGCACGAAGGGGGTAACGTCGAGCAGTCGACCACCATACGGGCAGCTGGCGCAAAAATGAGGCCACGAAACGCCTCCACCAAACTTGAAAGGGGCACCACGACAAGTGCCAAGCTACTGCCTCCCACATCGCCCATACGGCGACCATGGGAACGGGACCGCGTCCCAGCCACCACCAAACCACTGCACTGCCTGCAAACGAGATACACGCTCGCAGGACACCTGGCCTCAAGTGGACCGCCCGTGCAGGCGGCCCACGGCCACAGCGTTGGTCGTTCACCAGGGCCACCCGCCCGCTGCGCCCGGGGAGCCCTGCTGAAAATGCGTCTGCCTCTGCGCCTCACGCTGTTCGTCCGTATGGCGTTCGAACGCCTGCGTCTCTGCGCTGCATATCGAAGCAGCTGGAGAAGGAGGACACCGCGATGTGAGATCGGCTGGCAACCTGGACGCCCTTGGTGCATGAACGACATGGGTAGCAGCCCCATGGCGATCGACAGAAGGGGCAGACGAGCGCGCAGCACCGCCCGCGCCCGGCTGATGACGTGCAGGGGGGTCTCGAACCTCGTGCACATTCCTTCGCAAGGCCGTATCCATGTGTTCGGGTCTCTCGGCCACGTGAGCCTGACGGGCGGGCGGTGGCGGCGGCGGCGGCGGAAGACGCAGCGCCTCCAAGGCCCCCAGGGCTGGCATCAACCACGGCGCGGCCGATTCCCTGGTTCCCCATTGCAAGCACGTGAACTTCCGGTCGTCCCGCTCGAAATACTCATTCGTGAACTCAGCATGCCAAGGAAGACACCGCTCGTCCTCCAGGAAGACGTAGTACACGGGTGTGGCATTCGGGTGCGCCATGCAGCGCAGCACGTGTGCCGCCCCAATCTCCACGTAGCGACACAGCGAGCACGCGACGTTCCTTGCATGACCCCCCGGCAACCTGTGCCCTGAGTCACGGTGCGACAAATCAGCCCAGGCTGAAACCATGGCCTCCAGGAGGCTGGAAGACGTAGTCTGTCCCCCAAGAGGGAGACGCCAACCATTGTTCCCGCACGCGATGGTCTTGTTATGCTTCTTCTCAACTTTGCTGGTGATGCCCGGATGCTTCCGCAGCCTGAGACCCCGCTCCTTGTTGCACACGCCAAGCTGGTACATGACGCGCTGGCTTCTGCACCGATCATAGAACGTTATGCCAAACCGTATCATAAAGACAGTGAGGTTGCGGCGATCCTTCAAGGCTTTCACCTCCTCCACGGACAGAAATTGGCACACTGAACTAACGGATGCGGTGGCCATTCGTGTAGCGTCCCAATCTGACTCTGCCGGAGATGGAGGCACCCTCCCAGGGGCCCGAGGCAGGCGACCTGCCCGCGGCGGACTCGGAGGCGTAGGAGGTGGGCCCCCCGAAGAAATTGATGGGGCATCACGCGGAACACGGACTGAGTCCGCCCACGAGCCAACATTGGTCCTGGCAGGCGATGCAGAGGGCGACCTCCCGCGAGGAGGGCTGCTGTCAGGATCTGACGACACCAAGTCCTCGGTCCCATGGCTGCTGGACGAAGGCGACGGAGTACGGCAGTACGCGATGTGCGCGAAGCGCGGTGGCGAATGGTCACTGGACCTGGCCCGAGACGGCCCCGCGACAGCTTGAGACGGTCGTGCAATCTGCGACGAGCGAGGTGGCGAGTGGCTGCTAGACCTGGCGCGAGATGGCCCTGCGACAGCCCGGGATGGTCCTGCTCCTGCGGCAGGAGCAGGTGGCTGCGCAGGGGCTCGCTTCGTGAGCCTGAAGTTGACCATGTTGTTGGGCGGTGGCGGCCTACGCTCCGCATCTGCATCGAGTGCATCACGGCCCTGCTGCCTGGTGTTGGCTGCCTTGAGCATTTTCCTCATCTCCCCCAGGCGCACGTACTCCTGAGCAGCGGCATTCTGGGAGAACACCCTACCAGTTCCCCCAAGACCATCCCCCACCGGGTAGTACTTGGTGCTCGAACCCAGAGAGATGAGCTCCAGAGGTGGCGCTACGTTGCCATATAGATCGTACTGTTGGAGGATGCCAATCGAGAGGGACTCTATGTCCACCGGGCGAAGGTACCTGAGCAGCTGGTACGTCCAGACACCAGCGCGCTCGTACCAATGAGGGAGCTGAAGCTCGTCCAGCAACTCCTCACTGTTGTACACGCGTGCATGATCCAGCGTGCAGCGCATCAGCTCGAGGTGCTGCGTGGCTGCGCTCGGTTGTACACAGAGGACACGCTCCTTCAGATCCCACATGAGGGTGCCAGCGACCTCACCACTGGGGTACGTGAACAACTCCTGGAGCGTGTGCTGCAGTCGCTGGATTGAGTTGAGGCTGTCGAGCGCTCTGCCTTGCTCCCTGGGCTTGACGACGTCTTGCTTGTTGGCAGGGGATGGCACGTGTGTCATATAGCTCCCCTTGAGCACCCAACGGTCCTTATCCTCATCGTGATCCAACTTCTGGTCCACATACAGCCAGTTAGGGGGCATCAGCTGGTCCACCATCACCCACTTCTGCTCGAGGCAGCGGACGAACTCCACGCAGACATGCTCCTGGGAAGGTTTGGCTGGCATGTCCTCAGGAAGATCTTGAAGGATGCGGCAAAGACGCGCAACATGGTGCCGGTCCAGGTACAGTCTCTGATCCGCCCAGTTGTGGTCAAGACGAACGTCCAGAGGCGGACGAATCCCAGTCACCTGGCCATCGGTGACCCACTTCGCGCGTCCACCCACCCAGGGGTTTGGTGCTGCGTAAAGTTGCGCAAGCATGCGCTCCGACACTGCCAGCTCGGCGGGCGCCAGTAACGCCAGATGGCTCCTTCGACCTCCTTCAAGCGAACATGTGTGAACGCGAGACCTCGCCTCGATCTCTGCGCGTGTGGCGACTCGGGGTCTAGGGGGCGCAGCAGATGGCCCTGACGAAGGCAGTGGTGACCCCACCGATGACTCATAGCCGTCATGGATGTGCTCAGACCGAATCCCAGAGGCAGCAAACCTCTCCTCCCTCGTGCTCAGGGGTGGGCACCCTAGCCATTCGCACTCCGTCTCCTGTCCAAAGATCTCCGATTGCAAACATACCACTGGGTCCATCCTCCTGGGCTGGTGAGGATGCTTGGGTGTTGTCATGTCGACCAGCGGAAGAACCACCTGAGCATCCATGCCCAAAATCGTCGGCGCATGCGACACGGCCACGCAACTTCCCAACTTGATGTCGATCATCAGGGAATTCTTCAACGGCCCAGTGCCTATCAGCAGGTCCCAAGACTTTTCAGCCTCGAAGGTCAAGAAGGCGTACAACCGGTGAAGCGTCATGTGCGGCGTGCCCGCAGCCAGAATGACGTCCACGTAGCAGTAATGGGTGAACTTCGTGGGACTGTTGTCACATCTGGTGACCTTGGCGCCGGTGCTGGCTTCATAAATTGTGAGGCCCAGCCGCCTTACGTCAGCGATAGAGATGATGTTGCAGTTGGCGCCGGTGTCCATGAGGATCGCCCGGTATAGCATAAGCTCACCACCAGATGACACCAACGCCAGCCCCTCATACAGGGTAGCATTCCGCAACTTGCAGATGGGCTGCACCTGAGCCATCAATAACACCTGCTCGTCGGTCAGGTGCTGCGTCATCTTTGCCCTCAGTGCGTCGTAGGCGAAGGTCTTGATGGTGCCAGCTCGTACATGTCCATGGTCACTGAAGTCAACCATCCCCAGGTCGTCCACGCAGGCAGCGGCTGCACATCGAGCGGCGGCGCTGTCGACCACACCGTTGGGCATCTCGTCCAATGGCACCTCCTCGATCGCGCGGTGTCCTGCACCATCTGCCTCCCTTCTTACTCCTTGCGTCGTTGTGGCGTGCGTGTCCTCCAGCTCATGCTCGTTGACCTCGGTGGGTTGTTCGGTTGCATCATTCGGACCCTTGCCCATGAGCTCCTCCAGCGCCAAAAGGTTCTCGATGTCCTTCGGGAGGTCGATGGCGTTCTGGGATATCAGGATGGCAGCAATCTGCGAGCAGGCGCGCACGGAGCTGCGAAGATTGGATGCCAACAGGTGGACCTTCCTGCTGAGTACGTTGGGAGGAACGGCTCTAGGCACCTGAGCGGCCCTGTCGAACTCCTCCGGCGTCTTGACCTGGAAGCCCCGCATCTGCTGAGTGCTGCCCAAGGCGACAGCGGCGCTGGCCTGGAGACTCGGTGCGTGACCGATGTCAACACCATGACCACCTTCCAGCCCACCCCCAGCAGGGCAGTCCTGCTCATCCTCCTCGTATTCAGCCTGTTGGGTGAAGTGGGAGTCGTACTCAGTCTCCGCATCACTGACCTCTGATCGGGCCTGTGCATCGGCGATCTTGTCATCCTTTGGAGGTGACCCTGCCTGGAGACCTGTCAATTCTGCGGCGAGTTTCTCTTTAACCTCGGCACTGGCAGCCACTGCTGCTGCTGCTGCTGCTGCTGCTGCTGCGGCTGCTTCTGCTTGGCCTCAGGGAGCTTAAGCCACTCCTTGGTGGTGATCCCCATCTTGTGCTTATCAAAGCGGTGTGCGATGTTGTAGGCGCGCATCTGGGCATTCTTGACCTCGTCCGGCCACTTGGAGTTCTGCCTGTCCTTATGGAAGTTGGGCGGCACCCGGGCCTCACGACACCCCGTGTAGCAGCGCTCTGGAGAGTGGGGCAGGCGCGTGAAGCACCAGTCACACTGGAACTTCTTCGAAGCATCAGGTGGTGGCACCTTGCTGTAAGAAGGTTTCTGACGCTCGGCATTGTTCGCTTCCCTCGCAGGTTTCTTGGCGTCGTCGCCACCATGCTGTGCTTGATCCTTCTTCTTGGGGTCCCTGCGTCTGTCCCCAGTCTTGGAGGCAGAACCCGAGCGCCTCATGGCTGACACTAGTGCAGCCAGGTCAAGCCCCATCTGCCTGGCCTCGTAGCAGGAGTACACGCAGTTGAGCCTACGAACCAGCTCCTGCTGCAGTGTGAGAGCCCAAGCCTCCGCATCGTTCTTCAGCTTGTCCTGCACCTCCACGATCACCTCCAGGTCCTCCCATGTGACCTTGTTGGGGGCAGGATGGCTGACACGCAGCTGCTCGGACACGCGATCTCGGTATTCTTTGATGCGCAGGCCCTTGATGCATTCCTCGATGTCCTGCCTGACGACGGAGTCCTCCACCCTCTTGCCGGTGTTGAGTGCTGCCTCCCTGCGACGACAGCTCTTCACGTAGGCGAGGCCGTCCTGCTCGTTGGTCTGCGGCTTGGCGATCAAGAGATCCTCCTTCTCTTTGGTGCCCTTCATCAAGAATTTAGCTTCGAGCTCTGCAACGAAAGCCCTCAAGGCCCAAAAGTAGTGAGAATCTTCAGTGCCATCTGGCCCCGTGAGACCCTTCGTGGAGGTTCCCTCGCCTGCCCACTCATCAGACTCCTCGCCATCCTCATCACCATCCTCGAACACCTTACAAACTGCCCAGGTTGATCCTGGCGCCAGCTCATGAAAAGGAGGCTGCGCACAACGCACAGATCCCTGGTAGGCGTCTCTCATGGTAAGATCCTTCAGGACATGACAAGCGTGTGAAGCCATGACGCCATCCTTCAGGTAGGCAGCGCACCACCAGTCATAAGCGACTGAGGTGGAATGATCGTCCCCTGCTAGAAACGAGGGTATGCTATCCCACAATGATCTGAAGTCTGGCCTGGACTCAGCGAAGGCCTTCTTCTGCTGCTGACTGAGCGCATGGAAAGATGCTGACTTCGTGTGCCTACGCTTCTTGGCCTCAAAAGCCCGCTGCACTTTTGCTACCATGTCCACGAAACGCCTGATGAAGAGCGCTCTGTCCTCATTCTTACCACCAGTGTACTGGAGTTTGACGCGTCTTCCTTGTCAAGTGAGTGGCTCTCCCTGTCATAGTAATCCATCTCGTCTACGTCGTCAAGCGCAAAGAGAAACTGGTTTGCAGGCGCTGAGGCTGCTACTGCTGCTGCGAGTGCTGCTAGCGCTGTTGCTGCTGGTGATGGCGGTGCGGAGGGAGTGGTTTCTGAGCCCGACCCCTCTGCGCTCATATATTCCGTGTCAAGGTCCTGACTGACCCGCTCTCGCGCCAGCCGTCGTGCCTCACGTTCTCTGGACTGGACAGAGGCAGCGCTTGGCTCTGCCTCGCCCTCCGTGGTAAATTACTGTGTTAATGCTCAGCCAATGGGACCAAGGAAGAGTCCCCTCTCTCAGCGCAAAGCTCGTTCACCAGTAGACTGGAGGCTTGATTCAGACTGGCTTAGGCCAGTGCACTGAGTGCCCCTGGATTCACCTTGCTGAACAAGCGAAAGAACGAAACGCGTGCGGCCAGCGAACGCCTCAAGGTCCAACACTGTGCTTCAGCGCTCTGAATCAGCAGCAGATGCATAATATTCGTGCGAGGAAGAGTTAAAGCTGGGCCAGTGTGCTGAGCACTTCTGGATTAGCTGGGCCAGAGTTCATCAGGAGCACAGTGAAAGTGAGGGCAACTCCACGACACCAAGAATAGCACTGATACGCAGCGGTGTGATGAGCTAGGCCAGTGTGCTGAGCACCCCTGGATTCACAACACCACTGCTAATCAAGGGCACCATGGCTGGCATAGAAGCTCACTCCCCAGTCCAGTAAGCAAGTACAAGGTCGCTGGCAGAGTTGGGAGCTAAGCCAGTGTGCTGAGCACCCCTGGATTCGCAGCACCACTGCTGATTCAGAAGGTGGCCTGTGACATGAGGGCCTCACCGGCTGACCAATACCGTAGAAAAGATAGAAGAATTCTCCAACACATTATGATAAAGCACTAGAAGGTCACTCCAGTAGTAAGCAGCACTCCAGGCTGGTAAAGTAATTAACTCTGAATCCACCAGGTAACTGTGTCACACCAGGGAATATCGCTTAAAAGACCACTCAGTTGTCGCCTTCAGGGCTGATGCTGCTGCCAGTCCTCTGGCAAGCTTTTCCCTGCTTCAGGCTTAGGCCAGTACACCAGGGGTGTCCCTGGATTAACCGTCAGACAAGGTGGAGCTGCCCAAGAAACCGTAAGTTGCAGTTCCAGACATGGAGCAGTGACTCACTGCTGATCCACTTCTTTGTTGGTAAGTAAAAGCAGATGTCGCCGCTAATTAGCTCCTAGGCCAAGCACACCTGCCTTTCAGCTAGGCCAGTACACCAGGGGTGTCCCTGGATTCACTTCAGACAAGGTGGCCAGCTGGAGAACCCACTGGAAGGTAGTTCATCAAGGTGCACATTAGCTGTTGATCCACTCTTAGCCGGTAAGTCAAGGCAGATGCCGCTGCTGATTAGCTCCCAGGTAACACACACTTGCTTTTCAGTTAAGCCAGTGCACCAGGGGTGCCCCTGGATTCACTTCAAGCAAGGTGGCCAGCTGAAGGAACCACTGAGAGGTGCTCATCCAGGTGTACATTCACTGCTGATTGACTTTGTCGCCGCCGCCGCCCAAGCTCATGCCGTGCTGATTAGCTCAAAACTGAAGGACACCTGTCAGCAGCTAGGCCAGTGCACCAGGGGTGCCCCTGGATTCACTGCAGAACAAGGTGTTGAGCATATCACCGGGTAGAAGGAGGCCGCTCATGACTAGTGAATTCAAAGCTGATCCGTCGCCGCCGTCACTGGTAGCTCTTTCAGTGCAAGTACCACCAAGTTCAGGGAAGAAAAAGGGTCCGCCAGTGCACCGTGGGTGCCCCTGGAGTCGCCTGACTTCCGAATCCGCTCTTTCAACTGCTGCTGACTTCTCGCCAAAGGGCCTTTACTTCCGGATTAACACTGAAATAAAAAGCCGCTCCGCGCAGGACATTATTGTTTTGAAAAAGTATGAAAACAACAGTAAAATGTATCCGTCAAAATTGATATTATATCACAAAATACGAATTATTGTGTACAAAAGCTGTGAGCAGAACTGTCTTAGCACTCTAGCACTGGCACGCGAACAGCCACCTAGTACTTGCGAAGGCAAAACAATAATGAGTCCACTAGCCTGACCTCCGGTCAGAGCCTACTTATATCTCAATGCTCTGTCACATTTCCCAAAACTGTAACGGGTTCTAGCCCTTAAATCTTCATCTGGCCAATGGAAAGTCATTATTCCATGCCAGCTCTAACAATGTTACCGTTCACCGCATTCTGACTGACACGTCAGCGGCAAAGGAGTCACTGCCATCTTCGTCTTATCATTCCCTGGTCATTTGATGGTGACCATATCTTTTCTAACAAGTCTGCATCTCACAGATGGTCATCTTCGCAAAGCCTGTCATGCTGTCACCACTGTCATGCGTGTCACCAGCGGAACAAACCCGGCGCGGTACCATGAGAAGCCGGCGTTTGTTACAAACGAACCACGTGCCATTTTTAATTGGTTTGTGGAAATTTGTAGTGCATGGTAGAAAATGCTGATATATATATATATATATATGTGTGTGTGTTTGTGTGGTTGTGATGGATTTTTCGTCATTTGTTGTTCATACCGACCTTGTGAGACTACATTAAAAAGGTTATGGATGTGTATATCGGCAATTCATTTGGGAGTTTCGTATCTATGTGTGTATAGTGCTGCATATGACTGATATGTTGGGACCCACCATATATATATCCAGCAGGAGCTTTCACTGGCTTGGCCGGATATCAAATCCAAGAAAAACAAGTGTGGCGGTGAGAATGTTTACCATCTCCAACTGCAATACTGACAGGGCTACATTCCACACCGACTGGCTCACTATACCTTGCAATAGCTTACAAGTTCTGACTCTGGAAAAAAGCAGTTCTTAGTTGGTCCACTTCAGTATACGGCACGGTAACATAAGGTAAGAAGGTATTCATAGGATATACACAAAACCTCAATAGAGACACCAAAAGCAGAATATCACTCCCAATTAAAATTCTGACCTCTTGACTTAGTATAATGCTAATTATCAATTTATCACTGTTTACTTAAAATACAACACACACACACACCAAGAAGTGATGAATCAACTAGGAGAGGTACCAAGAACATTTTGGTTTTCTATAACAACCCCTGCTTAACAAAAAAAACCTGGCCTTACAGGGCAACAACTCATAGGAATTATTTTCATGCCAAACTAGCCTACTCTAGTGAGGTTGTACTGTCTGGTAAATCCTTGTTGTGATTTACACCTTCATCATCCTTCCCATAGCCACACCGAAGGCAAGCACCACAAAAGAGAAAGCAGAGGATTTCAAGGACAGCACGGCCTCAGCTGGTTCTGCTTGCTTTGACTCTTTCTCATCTACCGATTTCAAGGTTAACAAATCATCGACTTTCTTAGGCAGGGGTCGTTGAGAATCGAAAGATGTTCGCTTATCATTTACTGCCACATGTGACCAGCGGACACTCCAGGGGATACCTGAAAAAAAGATACGGGCAACCGGATTGAAACAGATCAGAATAGCCAACTTGGCAACACATACAAGCCACCCAACAGCATGCCGCGGTCGAAACCATATCTCGACGGCAGTCGCCTCATCCCTACTTGCACAAGTGTACGAAGCAAACAAAGAGGGACCCTGCGGACTCGTGAGCGCACCTTGGTCGTCTAACATGAGTGCCTGGGTGCGGCGGAAAAGCTCGTGTGTAGCGTCAATTTCCTGCGGAAGCGACCAGGCAAACGTGCGGAGAGTCAGAACAACTGTTGTTTACTAAAATTGAACTTCCACCGAGTGCTACAGTCTCTTCATTATATTCACATCAGATTAAACTGAGAAGAGCGAGGTGCGGAGGCGTACCTCACGGAAAATGGAGACGCTCTCCACGCTTATTCCGAGTGGAACGCCAGAGGCCTTGGTCTCCAAGAGGATCTTAGCGCACATACCGCAAAGAAGTTCCACGGAGGTCATGACTGGGTTGGCAGCCTCCAAAATGGCCTTTTCAGTATCCTCGGGAACGTTCACACCTAACCAGTGAATGAACTTCATAGTTTTGGGTCGTCCGCAAGGTGCGAATGTCAGCAGAACCCGCACCGGGCTCTGGCCGCTCTTTTTGCAGAGTTCACCGTACTCATTAATAGTATTAATCATGGCCTGTGGTTCATAAATAGCCTGAGAAATGAACCATTGCGCACCCATATCGACTTTAGAGGCAATAGTCGAGTGCTCATTCCCCTTCTTTGCGTGTCGCTCGGCGATCGTGACACCCCCAAAAGAGAGGTTATGCTTCGTCAAGACCTTGGCTGCGTCCGACATAGTGGGTCCAGAGTACTGCACTGTGCTGGTTGCGCCTCCCACGAGGTTAAACGTCTCCACTCCATGAACATTCTTTGCAGTTGTTACCCAATCCTCGAAGGCACCTTCGGAATGCTCAACCACACACTTGTACACCACAGAGTCCTTCCCACTAGCAGCCTTAAGGAGACCTGCATATCCGCTAGGCTCCATCATAGGGCGGAAAGGGAACGGACGCGGCTCCGGCACACGGCCCTTTTCTTCTTGAATGTCGTACACAATGTAGCCATCGGTAGCTAGCGCGCGTCCACGTGCAACAAACTTCTCGCAGATTTCCTTGCACTTTGGCAGATCGGTCCCTTCCATAGGTGGAACAGTGCCGAACAGAAACACTGGCCTGCTCACATCCATCAAAGCATCGCGGAGGCTGGCCGAAGGCGCCATTTCACCTGCCAGAAGCAGAAAAGTAGATCTTCAACAGATCTTCAACTAGAACTTCATGCTTCGGGAGATACCGTGGGGGGAAAAGTGTTTAAAAACAGCGGGTAACTAACGATTAAGGAAAGGACTGGTCTCCAAACACCGAAACTGGAAGAGTTACTGTATGGAAGAAGCACAGTCTGCATGCTGAGGACCGCAAGACACGCGGGACACGAGAATAGCTGAGGTAAAAAGATGAGTGCCGCGGGGCAGAAAAAAATTCCTGTCCAGCGAAGGTTTGCAGGTCGTGAAAACACAGGCGTACGAGCCTCAGGCAGTGCTCAGAAACGCCTAACACAGTGAGACGACTGGTCGTGTTAACTTTGAACCGATTTGAAAATATAACGCTAACACAGCTTGAAAAGGTGTAACCACACAGTTCCGGTGAAAGCGCATTCCCAACACTCCTCCTAAAGATGTGAAATGCAGACGATTTGAAACAATCCATGGGGGAAAGGTGCTTAGAGACGATGTTTCCGCCTCCGTATTGATGTGTAGCGTGCTCGTCATTACCTTGCTAGAAAATTAAAAAGTATTCAGGAGGTGCGTGAGCTAGACACGAAATATCGCAAGTTTTTACAGCACCCACACGGATTGATTGTATCACGGAGAGAACTTTTCTGATCCACGCAACAATTACTAGCATTTGATCAGGCAGGGGTGTCCACGCAGAATGCGCAATCGTTTACTGAGTATGAGGGTTCCAACTGAATGCCACGTGACAGGATATGATCTATATATATACATGTATTCAATACGATTTCTCGATTCCAGGTGAGTCCACGCGTGGCAGGCGTCGTTCGCTTTTGATTGGGGACACTGCCGCCGGCAGCGGCAGTTATGTACACATATTGCTTTATGCCAGGGGGGCAACATTATACCAATGAGAGGCAAATCATCTAACGGCTGCCAAAAGTTTAAGTTTCAATAGCGGTAGTCGTTAGTCACACGTGGGGCCCAATGGACACGAGGCTTGAGGAAAGGCCAGCTCATAAAACACGAAGGAATCTAAACTAAAATTAAAATCCTGAACGAATTAGGCGTAGCGCATCTCAGGCCTTCTCAGTTCAGTGCCATTCTATCAAGGGGTATAAACTAAGGGGATGCCACGCCCAGTGTTTGCCGCGGCGACTACAAGACGCACTTAGGGAGAGCCGTGCGATGCAGGGTTGAGTTACTCAAAAACCCTGAGAGTTCAGTTTTGCCGCTCGATCGCCTCAGAATCCAACTTCATCGCTTCTGAGCGTTCCGACAAAGCTTTGACCGAATATTTCTTGACATTTTAACGATAAAAACGGAGGGTCTGCTTGCTGTATGCATACAACGTATATTTCTTGGTGCACATGATATTTTTTCACACAGCATTCACCGGGATGTTATCCGCTTACACCCTCGAATGATATCGTGTTTTTTTCCGAGGGGCATGCGTGCACAATGCCGCTCGCATGCTCCTTGTGTCTATTACCCTCTGGTTGGGTTAACCCAACTTCAGGGCCATTTAAGTTGGGTTAACAAATTTTAGTGGCCGCACGATTTCTGTGTGATTGCCAGACCGGACGCTATATTTTAATAGCTCAAAATGACGGCAAAAATGTCCTCTTTCGCACACGTACATGCATGATTGGCCAAATCCAATTTATCAGTTAGAAAATTTGGAAAGTATGCGAGGGGGGTGCAAAAATGTGTGGTATTTTCAAGGACTTTTCGGTTTTGGCATACCCATGCTACTTCAACGCATATTTTGAGGGTCAAGATGACCTCCGATCAATTTTTTGACAAGACACTGCAGAAAGACGGCAACTCGAGAACCTGCCGACATAGGTCGCCAAATTTTCATACAAGCTTCGAGAAAGCTGCTGGAATTGTCACACCGCTTACTTTTGTGACTCTTCCCGTAGTAGTGTTTGTGACTGTCACCCGAACCAGAACCCTAACTGTTTATGCCCATATAACGGGTTAACTTATCAACTTTAACACATTCTGAGAAAACTATCACGGTGTGAATATATCCCGGGTCTTTCACGGGGAAGCCGATTTCCCCCCCACTGTATGGGGGCCTGCTTCTCCTTGTTACACCCCTCGCCCTGAGTGTCTTTCATTTTGTCATCTGCCACCGCTCCGACCGTTCCGCACCGCACTCGATAAAACACCTAAGTATTTTATCTTATGCAGTTTTTACTTTTTAGACCGACCGGATCACCACCTATGTTTCCTGTGTTTCAGCGATATATATCCCTTATATATATATCACTCCTTTCATCAGGTTATGGGCCAGACCACTTCTGTGGTGGTTCATTTGTCGTTTCTTTGACTCGCTTCGGCCTGACCGCCGATTCTAACTCCGTCAACTCCGTCATTTTTTTTTATCCGTCTTCGTGGGCTACTCCGTCAATCTCCGTCTTTGCCCACTTCCGTCCGTAGCTGCCTACCGTCTGTGATTGGTGGTCTACGGTACGGTCCGTCATCGGCCTTCATCCGTCTTTTGTTTTTACCGTCACTTTGGCCGACTTTTTTATCCGTCTTCGTGGGCTACTCCGTCAATCTCCGTCTTTGCCCACTTCCGTCCGTAGCTGCCTACCGTCTGTGATTGGTTGTCTACGATCCGTCATCGGCCTTCATCCGTCTTTTCTTTTTTACCGTCGCTTTGGCCGACTACTCCATCCCCAACGTCCTTCGACACTCTGGTCAGCAGCGCCTCTGCTGCCGGAGAACCGCTTTACCGTACGGCATTTTTGACGTCACCACCGTTTTCCTCGTCAAAAACTGCCCCAATTTGACCTTTCGATCGTTCAATTCGCTTGATTTTTCGAAAAGATACCTTTTCGCTTGGGAACCCTATCTTGGGGTTCGCAGAATTCTGCAGACAGCTGGCTGGAACTGTCATGTCCACAAAACGTCAGCGTGCACGTATGACCGCTGTTCGTTCAGCGTTGCTCTCTCTCCGAGTGCATCGACACCCTTTTACCGCTGGTTATGTTCTGGTGGTGCCTGGTGGTGCTTGCGCACCAGGCACCAATCACAACGACAACATCCTGGACGACAACGACGAGACCAATGACTTCCACGACTTCGTCTCGCCACTTCCCTCACCTTCGCCTTATGCCCCCAGTGGTCGCCATCTGGTGGTGTCTGGTGGTGCTATCACGACCGCTTCCCCCCTCTCCATCATCCCTTTCGAGTTCCTCCCCATGACCTCGATCACGTTCCCTCACCGCATTTTCCACCTTCCACCTCCCTATCCCCTCTTCAGCGACGCATTCGCTCTGGTGGTGCCAGGCCGCTTTTGGCTTTGGCACCGCGTGGGCATTGGCCGATTCGTGGCGTGGCGCTCGAGGACTTCTGCAATCGAGAACTCCGCCGCCGCCATTCCACAATCACGTCGCGGCTTGTAGATGCTTGCCCTTTGGTACTAGGATTTTAGGCAGCGCCCCATGCACGGATGTGCCTCTAGTTGGGTTGAGAAAGGCCCCTTAGGCCTAAACATTCTAGTAACATTGGGTTAGGATTTAGGGTTTGCCTCTTCGGGATGACCACTCACACCTTCGGGGTGAGGTGGTGTCACGGGGAAGCCGATTTCCCCCCCACTGTATGGGGGCCTGCTTCTCCTTGTTACACCCCTCGCCCTGAGTGTCTGTCATTTTGTCATCTGCCACCGCTCCGACCGTTCCGCACCGCACTCGATAAAACACCTAAGTATTTTATCTTATGCAGTTTTTAGACCGACCGGATCACCACCTGTGTTTCCTGTGTTTCAGCGATATATATCCCTTATATATATATCACTCCTTTCATCAGTCTTAGGGGTATATCCAACAGGTTTGGTCCCACGCCCTTTATTTTAGACACTGCAAATTTTAGCCATGTCTGGCTAAACAACGCCGCTTGAGATGGAGTGAGGGGCTCCACTAGAGGCGCGGCGGAGCGGTATGGCCTACTGGAATATCCCGGTTCAAGATATCAGACAGTCAGCGAACCAATATAGATAAACCCTCATAAGAAATAAACCCTAAGCTAGATATACCCGGAACGGTCACGGAGTCGGAACGGTCTCGAGTCTAGCTACCTGTGACACTCGGTGTGTCACAGCACAGGCTTACGGCTCAGTCACGGTCCAGTGTTGGCTACCTAGGAATCTGTCATAGGGGCCTGCACCGGGACTCCCGGTCAGGGCTGCCTATACAGATTTCAGCACACCACCCCAACACTGTGGGTGGTGACTGACAGGTAAGCCAAAGAAGTTAAGATGAGTTAGGGCAGAAGCTAGGGTGACAAGTCCTAACTGCTAATCCAACTGTGCTATTCTGATACACAAATTGGAACCCTCTAGCCGGCACAAGAGCAGAAACATACAGGCACTCAGGTCCTGCTAAACTACTGAAAAGCACTGTGTCAACAAGTCAGCTTGAAGAATTCAAAGGTGTCAAAGCAGAAACATAAACCAAATTGAAGACCATGTTGAGGTCAAAGTACATCTCAACACACCATCAGAGTGGTGCACTGCCAGAGCCCGAAGGAAAGCTACTCGGGGTCAAAGTTCAGAGGTGCACCGTCACCACAATGTCCACGGTAGTAGCTCGCAACACTGCTCTCCAGTGGGTCAGGCGGCCGGTGAACCACCGTCGCAGCACCCAGGGAGTGCAGTATTGCATCCAGAGTGACGGGGTCCAGCTCGGATATACCAGAGTAGATGCATGAATCCCCCCTGCACAGCACAGGCTGCGGTGCAGCCAGACCCGATACCCGCACAGAGTCGATGTCATTGGCCGCCGTGTAGGCGGCAGCTCCCACTCCCATGATGATCGAGATCAAAAGAAAGAGACAGACGAAGTAATGAAACCCCCACGGGCCCGCATGTGCGGGGAAGCTCCATGGCGGCTTGCCACAACCGTAGGTGCGGGATGCACCGCCAGACCGAGGCACGTGGGTCGCGGACTCCGACGCATGATTTGCCGAAATGGCCGGAGTCCACGGCTTCACGATGAAGCTGCCATCGGCGAGGTCCTCGTAGTCGTCCGTGTCGTAACCCGTGAGATCAACCTGCCCGATAGCGGCGTGGTTCACGGTCTGAACGAACCGCCAGCGAACTCGCCGTCCGTCTCCGCTGTGGTGGTCACCCGCGCCGATTGCAGTGGCGCGGGTTTCACATCCTTCCCCTGCGAGACAGGCATAGCAGGGGCCGGCACGGCGGGTGCCGATGCCGCCGCACCACCTGCAGGAACCTGCTCCTCCGGCGTGGTCCCCGCCGCGGCGGGTCCGCACACCAGAGCCGAAGCCTGCTGCTCGATGCCGTCAGTAGGCGGGAAAGATGCGTGTGTGAAGTGCACCTGGTGATTGGCCGCGGAGTGAACCTCCGCGGCAAGATCGTCGAGCCGTCGGAGAATGTCGTCTCCTACGGGCTCGTCGGAAGCCGATTGCTGCTCCACCACGAAGCCGTAGGCGGACACGTCGATGCCGCCCACCGCTCCCGCACAAAGCACCGCAGGCGGCCCGTACGCGGCGGCCGCACGAGCAAAGGACTCCGCGCCATCGTCCGCTGCCTGTTGGAAGAGCGCGCACATGGCAAGCGCATGCACCCCATCCGCGTCCTCCTCGTCGATAGGAATGCAGAATGCCGCGGCGGAAGTGGGCGGGTGTTGGCGCCCGCCCAACGGGCAGTCGCGGTAGAAATGGTAGCTCTCGCCTTTGCCCGCCTTCTTGCACCTGCCGCAGAACGGCTTCGCTCGCTGGTCTTCCCGGTCGAACCCCACGGGCGGCGCCTTGTGCTGCCCCATACGGAAGCCCTTCGGATGCTGCGCACGCTGCTGCTGCTGCTGCCGCTACTGTACCCGCTGTTGCCGCACCATCGGAGCGCCCTCCCCGTGCTGCCGCTGTACTAACTCCTTCAGCTCCGTGATCTTCACGAGGAGGGCGTCGTACTCGCTGCTGGAGAGGTGCGCGGAGATGCCGTCCGCGCCAGAAGCCGCCTTCCCCGTGTCAGTCTGAGCCCAAGCTTGGTAGATTTCTACCACCATGGAGCGGAGCGAGGCCAACGGGACACGAGCCAAGTCAGCAGCCATGGGGTAGCGCACCTTAACCGCAGCGTAGAACGCCGGGTCAAGCCTGGTGTACAGGCTCAGCTTACGTGTAGCCTCCGTAGGTGTCCAGTCGGAGGCCCTGTTGTCCCGCACCAAACGTTGCTCCCGCCAGGGTAGATATCTTCCGCGGAGGTGACTCGGCCCGCATTGGGAATTTACTTCGGCCACATTTCGGCCCGTCTCGGCCCGAACCCAAAATTGCCCAAAATTTTAATTTTAAGTATGACAAGTTGTCAAAAATCGATAAATTTTTGGAAATTTATCGATTTTCCCCTCAATGCGACTCGGCCCATCCGCAACTTTTCCTTCGGCCCGCCTTCGGCCCGAGCCTCCGTGACACGGCCCCGGGCCGGCCAATCCCAGGAAGATATCTTCCCTGGCTCCCGCGCCAAGATCGGCCGCGGGTCTACGTTTGCTGGGTAACGCAAGGCCGCATGCTCCTCCTGCTGCGACTCCCGTAGCGCCACCGGTACGCAGCCCTTGATGATGTCGACCAAAGCTCGCCGGCCATCTCAGTCAGACGAAGCATCCGGTACCGGTAAGCCAGACATACGCGTTGCTGTGCTTCTCCACCACGAGAGCCAGCACGTCGTACAGAAGGCCATTCACCCGGCTCACAACCGGGGTAAGGGGGTCGTCGAGATCAAAGGACTTCAGCTCCAGCCCAGCTGACTCGAACTCCGTACGTAGCTGCACCACCAGGTCGGACAGAAGGTCAGCGTCGTCCGTACCGCGGAAATGGTGTTTCTTGTCACCAAGAACGTCCTCGCGGACGCTCTTGGCCCAGGCACGATGTAGGCGTGCCTTGTAGATCTCGTCGGTCAGCTTCGCCTGCTCCTGCAAGCAAGTAACGCCTGATGGCCACGTCGGCGTCCTCGTTCGAAGCAGGGTTGGGGGTCGGAACAGTCGGTGTCCGCACCGTCGGGCTGTTCCGAACCCCGTCGACAAGCCTCAGCGAGGCATCAATGTCGCTGTCCCTCGTGAGGGACTTCTTTGCTCTGGTGGTAACACCCATAACTCTGAAAGCCTGATGGGAGGTGGTACGCCGGGGCGCGTTCGGGTAATGTCGTGGGGAAGATGCGACGCCACAGTTACGGAAGGAGCGGTAGAGCCATGCGAGCGAGGGGCACTGGAAGACGTCGTCGAGGTCGAAGGTGCTCGAGCCACCAGCCCAAAAATCGGCAGCAAGCGGGATCAGGGCAAGCGTAATACCGTAAATGAACATTGCGTCGACTAGGCCCGGTCCAGGTCGAACCCCCATAGCTGCGGCTCAAAGACGCTCACCGCAAACAGCTCATCTCAAAATTCCCGTGAGTCCCCAAACGCGCCGTCGCGCACCACCTCTCCAAGCGGCTGCTTTAGCCAATCATGGCCAAACTAGCTGTGGAATATAGCGTGGAATGGGTCCACGACCTACTGGAATATCCCGGTTCAAGATATCAGACAGTCAGTGAACCAATATAGATAAACCCTTATAAGAAATAAACCCTAAGCTAGATATACCCGGAACGGTCACGGAGTCGGAACGGTCTCGAGTCTAGCTACCTGTGACACTCGGTGTGTCACAGCACAGGCTTACGGATCAGTCACGGTCCAGTGTTGGCTACCTAGGAATCTGTCATAGGGGCCTGCACCGGGACTCCCGGTCAGGGCTGCCTATACAGATTTCAGCATGGCCTAGCTGATGTCTGGTTGATTGGATTTACGAGAAGCTTGTGCACGAGGCGGACTTCATTTTCCTTGCTACGCGTTGGTTGACGTTGGAAATTTTGGTCGGATCCGACACCACTTTCCTTGGCCGCGTCACTCTGCACCCACATGCACGTGGGGGAATTTCTTTACGCCACAGCTTTCCTTGCTTTCCTCGACAACCGCATTACGACTTTTGGCCGCCGCTCCTTCCGTGCCTCGTCCCATTTTCCCTCACTTCGTCTCTACAGTCTCTTTTATCATGGTTGCGACTAGATTGACTTCGAGTATGGCGTCACGCCGACGTTCTCTAGCGACGATTTTCGACTCTGCTGCCGCCCGTAATTCCGTGACACCGGCTACGCCGACACCTGCTGGTGTTCCGGCTGCGAATTCCGCCCAGGCAGTTTTCTTGGCGGGGGTTCGCTCACTGACCCGTGAGCGCTTCGACGAGAGCGTAGCGAAGCACGTCATCCGGAAGTGTTTCCGTGAGAAACATGAAAGGTTCACCGGCACTGAGTCCAACGCGCAGGTGCTCCTCGCAAAGCTGGTGCCTGCCCTCCAGGAGGCATTGTTTTCGAGGCACAGGACGTTTTATTTGCGCCGCTTTTCGACTTGGAGGACTCCATGTTGGCCGTCCGCTCCGAGGCCAACAAACTGCTATTTTCGACTCTCGAGCTCATCGTGTGTCCCGCCTCTCCGGCGGGGGACTGGCTCGAGGCATCTGCAACTCTGCACCCGATGGACGGCAAGCGGGTTTTACTGGAATTCGCGCGTCGTCTGCTGGACTCCGGTGCACCCTTTCAGGGGACATCGGACCTCCTTGGCGTCCGCCTCAAGGCCTACACCGACCCGTCGGAGTCCGTCACGGACTTCAACGCAGCCTTGCGGTCCGCGAGGAGGAGGAACACCTTGGACGATGACGAGGTTAAGGAGCTCTTTATCACGGCGCTGGATCCGGTGTTCTACGCGCCGGTGGTGTCACGGCTGTTCACGCACCAGCAGCGGGCGGCCATCGACCTCTTGACCATGCAGCAATGGGTGATCGAGTGCTACGCACGACACGTCCATGCCGGTGCGGATACTGCCACACGTACCCTGTCCGCAGCAGCCGTGGCCACTGACGGTGACGGCTCACAGCTGTCCGACCTCACGGCCATCATCCTCGACGTGAAGCGGCAGATGAAGGTCTTGGCGGACAAGGTCAACGGCAAGGGGTTTATCACTGCAGGGATGGTGTGGTTTCTTTATGCATATCGATTTGTTATGTAACATGTGAGAAACATCGATGTTACAAACATATTGTTGCGTTGTCCATAACACGTTTGGGACGTGTTATGGGCACACAGTATTCTGGATTCAGGAACACGTCCCAAGCATGCCACAAACATATGCACAACACGTGTTTGGGACGTTTTATTATGAACCCTCGTAAGGGACGTGTTTGGGGCCCAAACACGTCCCAAAGACGCCCCAACATGTGGTAAAAAACACGTCCAGGCGCTACGAGGGCAGTAATCTCAGCGGCAGAGCATTAATTAAAGTGGCCTCCCACACACTCGTGCAGTGGTAATACACGCTGTTCGGACGGATAAACTCGGGTACGCAGCCATGGCACAGTAGAAATTCCTTCCAGACTGTCTCCAGGGATCTTGAAGCGCGGCCACAAAATCCGAACTTGTGCTTGTTTGTCACAGTACATACAACGCGCTTCTCCGGTACACCGAGAAGCTCTTTGAGTGGTTTCGACCAAGAGAAGCGTTTCTCGAACGTGGTTGCCCGTTGCCGTGACCCCACTTGTTACGAGTATGCTGACCGATCTGAGGCAGCCTTACTCCGTTCAGTAGACAAGGGAGTCCACGAAGGACCTCTACACTGCGAGCCCTGGAGTGTTATAACTCTTGGCTCTATCTATCAACCCGAGAAAGACAAGTTCCAGAACGTTTGAAAGGCTCAACCTTCCCAGGTCAACGAGTTCACGGAGCCCGCCTCGGCGGATGAGTTCGATTTCCTGGAGGACATTCTACGTCACCAGAGACCCGTCTGTTGGTAACACGGGTGAGATCTCGGCGACTACTGTGAAAAGAAGGATTCAGTCCCCCGTTTTTGCTTCCCCTAAGAGAGCGGCTGGCTGGCTGGTATGCAGGCCCCTACACTGAGCATGGGAGGGTATTCAAGGAGACGTATGTCCGAGCCTTTCCGCATGCCCAGGACGATGGCCGGTACGGCAGTGGTTCGGCCAGGAAGTCACTGGGCCAGTGGCTGCGGAGTTGGAGTTGGTCATCACACCGCATGATTGCCGATGTGGGAGGTTGGTATCCCCCCAAGGTGGCCATGCAAGCGTACTTCACGACACGCATGACTACGGTGCTGCAGGCTTTGACGTGTCTAGGCTCCACAGACGGCACGGGCATGGAGGCTCACTGGGGTTGATGGGGCAGGTGCTTTGTGTCAGGCTGTCGGCGTTCCGCGGCCAGAAGTACTATCGGGTGTATTCTGGCAGGGAACTACCGGCACACGCGTGCGGTGCGCTATGATGGATGGCAGCTGGTGCAGTGGTTGATATCACAGGTGGCGCTGGTGGCGAGGCAGCTGGGCAGGGGCACTGGATTCACTGTAGATGTTTAATAGTTTTTCGATGCTTGTAACTGAGAGAGAGACCAGAGAAATCGGAGATCGACATTTCGCCAGTATTCGGATTCAGTGACACTCGACTCAGATGACAGCGACCGTGAAGACACACGAGACGCGGTGTAACATTATTACAGAAAGGAGAGACCGAGAAATATAATTCCGAGGCTTTTGTACGAGCCCGTAGACTCTTAACCTAGTCAGTGAGTCTACTGTTTTCAAGTATTCCTAGCCCAGCCCCCCCGAGGGACAGCTGAGCACAGTGCTGTATCAGCCTGTGGCCCGACAGCTTGTGTTGTGGTTCATCCTACACCGAGGTGTACCAGCATTGCACATGCATGTCAGTGGCATGTCCCTGTGGGCAGTGCTGTCTCATTCCTCATGCCGTGTAGACAGAAGACATGCAGCAAAAAACGAAATAACTGATGGCGGAAAAGCGGTGTGATATTCGAAAAGACTACGCGAGGGAGGACAGGATAATTGCCATGCGCTGTAGATGCTGCGCCGCAATAGAAATATATGATAAAGCAATGAAACTGGACCACAACTTTCAACACACGGCGGGACACTTCGCGTAAGGTGATCCCCATGGCCTACTGAGATATACTCAATATACATATATCTTACTCCGAACTTGTCAAGGCAAGGCATTGGGAAATTAAATCGAACAGAACCACGTCTAATGATATCAGCATAATACATCACATAGATATGCCTCAAGGTTTGACAAACAAGTCGATTCGAAAGTCGCTCGCGCGGGTGAGACTTAGTAGTCACGTCGAGGTACCCTCAATTCCGTCGTCTATCATGCAATGCCTGTGCGAACCATGCATATCCATCTAGTGCACGTCTTGCGTGACATATCATTCAAATGCAGGTGCGATTCATCGACATCATTGCATGTCACGGATCCAATGCACCGATTTGGATGTCAAGATCATCTCTTTACTCAGGCTGATCGTTGTCGACGTAGGCTAGGTTTAGGGCGCCACCGAGAGCTGCAACCTCCTTCCCCTCCAAATCTACCTTTCCCACTGCTCCATGCGGCAACTGCGCACTCTTCTCCTGTGATGATGACCCCACTGTAGCCCAGGCAAGCTTGATATCTCTGCAGATGATCTCTGATACCATTTCCCCGCCGCCGACATCGTTCACCTCGGTGGAACTTCCAACCTCACCGTTTGCCATGATGTCTGAAATCACTGCCCCGACAGCATTGTCCATCTCAGTAGAATTGTCTGCGTCGCTGAGCACCCTTGGCATACCCATAGGTGGCGGCAGCGGTGGATATCCATCACGCGCAGAGGCGACACTCCCATCACTCAAAATCGAAATGGGGTCTGTAAGCGGTGGAGCCTGTACCTTATGTAAGTGAGGAGCATTGTCACCGGTCATACCGGGTTCACTTTTGCAGTCAATGAGATCTGCTGCTGATGTGTTGCTTGAGGCAGGGGAGGATAGCTTGGCACCGGCGAGGTCAGTAAAGCTCGCCAGCGACGCTTCCGTGGTCTTTCTGACAGGTTCGAGTGCATCGCCCCTTACGGGGGCGTCATCATCCACATCCGCAGCATTGACTTTCATCTCGGAGCCCACCTCCGCAGGCTCCCCAATCGTCTCTCTCTCGAGCACCATAACGTCTATGTCATCACAGTCCACCGCTGCATCATCCTCAACAGCCTCACATCTCGCCTCCCTCTCGATCATCGTGACGTCTTGCACCTCCAGGTCCACCGCTGCAGTCGCCATCCCCGCACTTGCCCGCACGAGCATCTCCCCAGACGGCTGCTCCACATCTGCGTTAAACACCGTGGTCTGTCCAACAGGTTCGAGTGCATCGCCCCTTTCGAGGGCGTCATCATCCACATCCGCAGCATTGACTTTCATCTCGGAGCCCACCTCCGCAGGCTCCCCAATCGTCTCTCTCTCGAGCACCATAACGTCTATGTCATCACAGTCCACCGCTGCATCATCCTCAACAGCCTCACATCTCGCCTCCCTCTCGATCATCGTGGCGTCTCCCACCTCCAGGTCCACTGCTGCAGTCGCCATCACCGCACTTGCCCGCACGAGCATCTCGCCTGGCGGCTGCTCCACATCCGCGTTAAACACCGTGGTCTGTCCAACAGGTTCGAGTGCATCGCCCCTTACTAGGGCGTCATCATCCACATCCGCAGCATTGACTTCGACCTTTGAGCCCTCCTCCGCAGGCTCCCCAATCATCTCTCTCTCGAGCACCATAACGTATACGTCATCACAGCGCACCACTGCATCATCCTCAACAGCCTTATATCTCGCCTCCCTCTCGATCATCGTGGCGTCTCCCACCTCCAGGTCCACCGCTGCAGTCGCCATCCCCGCACTTGCCCGCACGAGCATCTCCCCAGACGGCTGCTCCACATCTGCGTTAAACACCGTGGTCTGTCCAACAGGTTCGAGTGCATCGCCCCTTTCGAGGGCGTCATCATCCACATCCGCAGCATTGACTTTCATCTCGGAGCCCACCTCCGCAGGCTCCCCAATCGTCTCTCTCTCGAGCACCATAACGTCTATGTCATCACAGTCCACCGCTGCATCATCCTCAACAGCCTCACATCTCGCCTCCCTCTCGATCATCGTGGCGTCTCCCACCTCCAGGTCCACTGCTGCAGTCGCCATCACCGCACTTGCCCGCACGAGCATCTCGCCTGGCGGCTGCTCCACATCCGCGTTAAACACCGTGGTCTGTCCAACAGGTTCGAGTGCATCGCCCCTTACTAGGGCGTCATCATCCACATCCGCAGCATTGACTTCGACCTTTGAGCCCTCCTCCGCAGGCTCCCCAATCATCTCTCTCTCGAGCACCATAACGTATACGTCATCACAGCGCACCACTGCATCATCCTCAACAGCCTTATATCTCGCCTCCCTCTCGATCATCGTGGCGTCTCCCACCTCCAGGTCCACCGCTGCAGTCGCCATCCCCGCACTTGCCCGCACGAGCATCTCCCCAGACGGCTGCTCCACATCCGCGTTAAACACCGTGGTCTGTCCAACAGGTTCGAGTGCATCGCCCCTTTCGAGGGCGTCATCATCCACATCCGCAGCATTGACTTCGACCTTTGAGCCCTCCTCCGCAGGCTCCCCAATCGTCTCTCTCTCGAGCACCATAACGTCTATGTCATCACAGTCCACCGCTGCATCATCCTCAACAGCCTCATATCTCGCCTCCCTCTCGATCATCGTGGCGTCTCCCACCTCCAGGTCCACCGCTGCAGTCGCCATCACTGCAGTTGCCCGCACGAGCATCTTCCCAGACGGCTGCTCCACATCCGCGCTGAACACCCGATTTTTGTACTCGGTCCAATGGGGCCCCAGGTCGCCCCCGCTCTCACCGCCGCGCTGCTCCCGAGCTGCACTGCCCTTGTCCTCTCCTCTAGGAGGATCGGAAGACGCAACAGGAGGAGCGGCGTACTCTGCTACGGGAGAAGAATCGGAGGAAAGCTTGACAGCGGCGAGGTCAGTAAAGCTCGCCAGCGACGTTTCCGTGGTCGGTCTGACAGGCTCAAGTGCATCACCCGTATCATCCACACCCGTATCCCTGACCCTCATCTGGGAGTCCACCCCCGCGTCAAACACCTGGTTTTCGTGCTCGGTCCAATGGGGTCCCAGGTTGCTGCTGCTCTTACCGCCGCGCTGATTCTGAGCCGCACTGCCCGTACTCTTGGAAGATGCGACGGTGGGGAGGGCGTAGTTTTCTGCGGAGAAGGTTCCCCTCCGCGCTTTCTCCTGGAGCAGCAAGGCGGTGGTCACCCGCTTGGAATGATTGCGGTCGAGAGTGGTCACCCGCATTCTTGCCCGGCGGCCGAAGCTGGTGCTCTTGAGGCGTTCCCACCATCCACCCAAGATCAGGGAGAATGGGTACACCACGGCAAGAAGCGAGCTGAAGAAGAGCAAGACCTCGATGAAGACGCTGTCTTCGAAGGCATCGAGGCTGATCAGGAGGGCGCAAAGAGCAATGATGAACACCTGTCACGGCCGCCGCTCCATGGTCAGCCCTGATTGGACACCCTCCGAGGCTATATACAGCTAACATTCATTCCGGCATTGGTTTCAGAGGGGTGGCGGTCTCTGCATTCGGCAAATCCAACACGTGGAGAGTGCAACGGCACAGCGGCTCTGGTCTCGGAGCCCAGTGCTGGCATGCGCCAGGTGGCTATGCTTCAGGTGGCTATGCTTCAGGTGGCTATGCTTCAGGTGGCTATGCTTCAGGTGAACCTTTGATTCTTTTCCGGGCAGATGAGACGCGGGACATCTGTAAGAACAAGATGGAGGTGCACGCGGTTAAAGCGAGCGACAGACTCAGCGCGGCGTACGCTGACTGCGGATGAACGGGCTCCGCGAGCGATCTCTCTGATAGCATCTGGCTCCACTTGCCTGTTCTTTGCTTGGAAACCTCCAGCAGGCCGCGCTGTGATGTCGGCATATGCTGGTCCCGTCATCTACTGCTGAGTCTTTGCATCCAGATAGGTCTGGTCGATGGGCAGGAGCCGTGGGCCGAGTTATTTACCTGCTGGGTCACTGCCTCGAGATACGTCTGGTCATTGGGCAGCATCATGGGGTGGATGGCGACATAGCACTGTAGGCACAGCCCGAGCAGGGAGTAAAACAATGAACCAAACTTGCGCACAGCCACAAGAGGGCTGCACAGAGGCCATCAATCAACGGTCCACCAAATGCCAAATCACCGATTCATTAGTCCAGGTATGCGTTACACGCGTGCCAAAATACTCCCGTCGGGCGAGTCAATGGTAATCACTGCTTCCCGTCAGCGCTCAAACGGAGTTGGAGCATCATCGATGTCCTGGGCAGACATATGAGTCCTATACACGTCCCAAAGGAAGAAATCAGAACCCTCAGGACGTTGGTGACGGTGCAGCAGGGAGCAGATGGTGACAGATGATGTGGGTGAAGGGGAAAGTGGCAAACCTGAAGGCTGGCAAAAGAAAAGAACACGACGAAGGTAATCTGCGTGATGCTGCCGTCATCGATGAAAAGGAGTAACCCGGAGTACACGAGCTTGCGCCCGAGCTCCACCACCTCGAAGTACCTGCGATGTGGTGCCTCTGTCAAGTTGGCATGCTGGAACCAGGCGCCACCTCGGATCACGAATCGACCTCGATATATTCTGGTTGTCACCTTCAAAGTGTAGAGGGCAATGCCGCTTCCAACCCAGAACGATGCTGCCAAACCTCGCGCACCAGAATCCCAAGGGCGGCAACGCAGAGCTTTTTCGTCACGCAATTTTTGAAAGTGCATGCCATGCTGGACAGCTGCGGGTAGGGCGCGAGGATGACAGAAGGCACGGGGCGGAGTTTTCGGGTGGGCAGAGCTCGACGAGCAGAGGCAGCGGGTGAGACAGAGGGTCCCCAGGTTGGCAGAAGTCGAGCAGTACAGAAGGCGGTGACTGGGTCCATAACGGCCGGAGAGTAGCGAGCTGTTTTAGATATAATTATTGCTGTGGCTCAGATGCCTCACCATGCCTCTGGTCGGTAGCTCAGGAACAACATTCCGCAGCGCTGCGCTGCCTGCTGCGCTGCTAATTTGGTGGCCTTTGCTGAGTCGGACATCGTGTTTGCCGTGGAGCTCGACTTCGGCCTGGGACTTCCCTCGGGGCTGCTCTTGCTGAAGATCCCAGCGAGCTTCTCCCGCACGCCAGCTCCTTTCTTCAGCCCGAGCTCTGTGGAGGCTGCCCCACGTTCAGAGAGTCCCAACCCATTAACCTTCCCCTGCTTCCCATGCTTCGTCCGCGAGACCCCTGTTTTGCATTTATTGAGGGCCTTGCTGTAGATGGCCTGGTTTCGCCAATTATTGGCCGCCGGGCTGTTTGAGCTCAGCGCTGCGATGGTATCCACCTTCAGTTTAGCGCTCTTCCAGCGTTTTGTGGCGGTCGACAGGGCTCTCGCCTTTTGCGGGGCAGCCGCCCCCCCGAGGACCTGAATCTCTGCCGAAGCCTGCTCCTCTTTCACCCGATTCTCATTTGCACCCTCCTTCTGCCCGGAGACCATTCGACTACTAGACAGCTTTTTCTCTGGCGCCTCTGCGAGCTTCGCGGCAGTCTCCTCTTTCTCTGGCGCCTCTACGAGCTCCGCGGCAGTCTCCTCTTTCTCTGGCGCCTCTGCGAGCTCCGCGGCAGTCTCCTCTTTCTCTGGCACCACTGCGAGCTCCGCGGCAGTCTCCTCTTTCTCTGTCCTCTCCTTTTCACGCGCTCCCTTGTTCTCCTTTTCTTCCTTTTCTTCCTTTTCTTCCTTTTCTTCCTTTTCTTCCTTTTCTTCCTCCTCTTCCACCTCTTCCTCCTCTTCCTCCATCTCGGCCTCGTCCCAGTTGATTGCCTGGTATTTGATCTGGTTGGCAACTGCCCATTGACACAAGTCCTCAATAAGGTATTCTCGGGTGCCGAGCCGCAGCTCGTACTGTTCCCTCAGACGCGCATTGATTTCTGCCCTTCTGGGGTCATCGTCCCTCAGCAGCTCCAAGTCCAGGGATGGATCGTGCGTGTCCCCCACAAGAACCTCATGCATACCCTGTAGCTCCTCTAAAAGGATGTCGTCCGCCACTACAGCTGTCTCAAACGACTTAAACTGTGCCCCCCCCTCCCCCCCCGAAGCCGCCACAAGACAAGCCAGTCTAAAAAGCCAGGCTCGTTGGTATGTGAATGCTTCGTTGACAACCGTAGATGCTCGTAACAGCTAGCAGACCGATGCAGATACCCAACGAGTGAGCAGGGTCGCCTGTACGGATTTCCATCAGACAATGAGATCGGCGTGAAACAGAGTCGCAGATTTTTACGGAAACGGGGATCGTTCCTAACCGTACCAGATCGACATTCGGCTCAAAGCCGCGTTGGCTTGCACACGCCGCACGAGGCACTTCAAAGCGCCTCGTTCCAAGATACATCGGGACTGTCGGCAAGAGGCGTCAGAGGATGCCAGGATGCCAGGATGCTTGTGCAGCTTCTTGTGGAAGGGGCATGGTGATGAGTGTGCTCAGTTGCCCGTCACGCGGCAGCTGAATATCCGTCTTTGTTGACCAAGCTTCTCTCTCTGTGCGCATACAATGCTGTTTCATTGATGGCTGTTGGTGTTGTGGCGCATTCAGCTCCTAAATGACCCAATTTGCAGCTGTCTGACACCATTTCAGACGATGCGGGCATTTTTGTGGACTCACTTTCACCACTAGCGATTCCTCATGCAACTGGTCGAGCCGATTTCTTGTCGTATAATCGGGTGCGTTGATTCAATCTTACGATCCAGGAGCGGCTGTGATAAGCTACTCTGCTCACTGAACACTGTTCGGGCGCAGCGCTCGTTCCCCCGGCGATCTGATGACCGGGCTGCCATGCCATCTACTTGCCTGCATCTGTTCGACGCGGCTGCAGTACTCCATCACTTCGATCAGCATAGCGCCCTCCGCTTTGTACCGAGCAAGCTTGGGCACGTCGTTTGCGTAGAGCAGGTATACGAAGAACGCCGGCACCCCAATCGGCACCAGCACGAACCACCCAAGTGCATATGCAACGTAGAACTTGTGCCGGGTGGTCCAGCAGGGCTCATCAAGCTGAGCACTTAGCCAGAGCTCACCATACACGTCGACGCACAAAAAGGTCTGCAGAATGGTCTCCGCGCAGCTCGGATACAACAGGAAGAGGAACAATGTGTACCCCTGTCGCACCGTACGGACATCCAGAGTTCAGGTATCCATTTAGGTTCATGGCGCTCCGCAATTCCAGCAGGCCCAACACTTCCGCTGCCTTGGGTTAGGTAGGTTAGTGGGTGGGTGGGTGGGTAGGTGGGTATGTGGGTAGGTGGGTAGGTAGGTAGGTAGGTGGGTGGGTAGGTGGGTAGGTGGGTAGGTAGGTAGGTAGGTAGGTAGGTGGGCAGGTGGGTAGGTAGGTGGGTGGGTAGTGGTAGGTGGGTAGGTAGGTGGGTGGGTAGGTACGAAGGAATGAAGGAGAGGATTGGATCAGCTAACAATCACGCCTCCCCAACGAATAGATATATAGGAGGAGGCGCTAGGGAGGTGGGATGGCACCTAGACCTCGCAGGCGCAGTGGGGTCAGAGATCAGGGGGTGCCACCAAATGGGGAGGGAGGGAAGAGGGAGAAGGGGGGAAGGGGGGCAAGGGGCAAGATCGGCCAGGGCTTGAGTCCACACACCTGCCAGCAGCCGCCTACAAACTTGTGTAGGAGGCGAGGCGTGAGCAGGCGCTGCCCAGCACGGCACCCGATCAGCGCGATCACGGCCACGACGGCAGTGCTGGCTGCCGGGAAGAGCGTGACAATGAGCAGCTTGTCGAAGAAGCCCAGACCGCTGCTCGCGCAATTGAATGTGGCGAAGCTGAAGAGATCTAGAGTGACCGGCGAGAACACGCTCACGTTCGCTCGGTAACTGCTGGGCCAGGAGACTCGTAAGGTGCCGGTGATGGCGACCAAGATCTGGTAGAAGGTGACGAGGGTCTTCATTGTGGCGCCGCTGAAGATCATCGCTAGATTCTCCTTGAGCTCCGCCAGCACCTCGGAGATCTCCGACCAGAGGCTGTAGTGCTCCATCACGGTCTCCGCATGATCGTAGATTCCTGGGAGATATCTTGACACGTAGCGCTGCAGCATCTGCTGCAGCATCTCCTCATACCTGCCAAGCGAAACCCCGGGCAAAATCAGCGGCTCTGCAGCGGCGCAGGGAGTTGTACCCGTCTGGGCCTCCGAGGTGGCCGCCGAGGGGGCGGCCGCCAAGGGGCTCCGAGGTAGCAGCCGCCAGAGCCTCCGAGGTGGCGGCTTCGGGTGTTTGCCCAGGTGCCAGCACACACAATGGTGCCGACATACGTAGGCATGCCAGTGCTGTTTGTTACGAAAGTGCATCCACACGCTCGCAGCAAGTCACTCGCTAGCATTAGTTAGGCAGTGCGTTCCACTGGGCAGCTGCGGTCCCGAACCTGAGGCCGAAGGGACGGAGGAATAACGCGTAGAGCACGCCCATGAACAGGAGCACGGCGAGGATGACCAGCAACACCTTCACCCAGAACTGCCGCGCCTCCTCCTCGCACTTTGTGCACTCCCCGCCCACATTCACGTACGCAACATCTCCCTCTATCTCGCACAGCCCGCACATCGGGGCGCTGGTGTTGTGGCCCTCGGCGCACTGCAGGCTTAAGTCTGCAGCGGAGGTGACGGCTGCCGGGTCCTCCGCCTCTGCCATGCACACGTCCGCATCACACTCATAAAAGGAGGTCCTGTTGATATCGGCCCGCCAGAAGCCCGCAGCGCCGACGATGAGGTCGCTCCCCGGGCACTCGCCCCCCACCGGGCATTCCCGGCACACCTTGCTGGCCGTGCTACCCTCCACACCTGCAGCATACTCCTCCAGGTCCGTATAGTACGCATAGAAACCTGCGTTTGCCGCCAAGTAGGCACCACTCAAAACACCTTCGCTACCACCACTAAGCACAAACTGTTCACCGCCCTCGGCGCCTCGCATGTGCCCAGGGCACCGCCTTGTAGTGTGGTCACCATGAGGGTCTGCTGGCAGGGGCACGAGGACATGGCAGGCGGCGCGGAAGGAGGAGGAGGGAGGCAGAGTAGGAACTGTAGGGCGAGGCGCGCAGGGCAAGAGGCGCGGACCCAGGGAATAAGGCATACAAGAGTATAGGGGGTGCAGAGCGAGCGCAGGTGGCGAGGGACGAGAGCACGACACATCCCTGCACGAGGTGACTTGCTGTCGTCCGCAGAGCTCGAGCGTCACGAGTGTTCGATCCTTGAGGCCTTCGACACTTTGCAGTACCAGCGGAACACGCATCTGGTGGACGGTAGCAAGTGCCGTTCACCTCATGCATGAAGACTTCGTTGGAACGTTAAACTGGGCGGAGGGGTCGAAGGGAGGGGGCCAGAGGGGGTGGGTTTGCAGGGGATGGGTTGCAGGGGGTGAGCAGCAGCCGGCACCTGGGTTACACCGGCATGACTGGCCGAACCGGTAGGCTTGCGAGTCTGGCGGACACAACAGACATTCCGCGGTTCCCGGCGTGTCCGCAAACTGCGCTTCCTCGCACGGCCGACATGTCTCTGCCGACGTGGCGCCCACCTGAGGGCTATAGTACCCGGCGTCGCAGGGTGCGCACTCGTAAGCCCTCGCTTCTATTCCGTTCCCCCCTCCCTCGCCGCTACCCCGGCCGACGTCATTATAACCCCCCGCACCGCACGTCTCGCAGCTGAACCCGCCGGACACGGCGGCTGTGGTGGAGACCCTGCGGGATCCCAGCGGGCAGTAGCAGAAAGTTCGTGACACATCCACGGTCGCGCCCTCCCCGCACGGCAAGCACTCTGTGGACCCGGACGTGTTGCTGACGGTCCCGTCCGGGCACGGGTCACACTCACACAGCTTCTCCGCCCCTTCACGGTTCAGGTAGGTCCCGGCTGGGCACGCCTCACACGACGTGACGTTGCGCATTTCGTTGTAGTACCCCGCCTGCCACATGCCCCACCGGCACTCAGCCGCACGCAATGCCGCTGCGCTCGGCGCTGCAAGTCGAAGACATCAAGCGGAGTCACAGGCCGATCGAGGATGAGGCCTGCAGGAGCCATCACGCCAACGGCTCCGCCACCGGATGAAATGGATGACAGCAATGACCCGAAGATGAGCGGGCGGCAAGCATGCCATAGGCATCGCGCCAACATACCGGCGCCATGCCACGTCTAGATCCAGGGCTTCGGGCCGGCACACACCAGGCGCAATGCACGATTGCTCCACGCCATCTGGGACCCCCACCTGACACATGTGGCACTTGTAGCCGAGCAGCCCCGCCGACAGCTCCTCGATCCTGGCATCATCTTCTGCCTCGTATGCCGCCGCCAGGTCCGCGTAAGCACTTTGCCTCTCCTCCACAGACTGGTAGCTTGCGGCCCCTGTCGATGTCGACCCTCGGAACGTGCCTTCACCGCAACTGCAGTACAAGCCCGCCCGCTCGAAGTCCTCGGCAAACTCCGGGCACACCGAGCACGCTGCCGAGCCAGCCTCCGGGGCGACCGTGTCCCGGCCCCTCCACGCGCCGCACGCTAAGCACTGCGAGGCACATCCCCCCACATTTCAGCACCGCACGGCACGGGCGCGAGCTCCTCAACGGACGCTCCAAGTTCCCTCCAAGCTCCTCCCTCCACGTTTTCAAACCACAGGCACACGGCCGCGCGCTCGAGCCTCGATGCTCTCAACGAGTCGCCGCCACAGCGAGCCCTTCAGACACCGCACAGATCCTTCTGCCGTGAAGGATGGTGCCGTTGTTAATCAACTGCGGACGGTGCCACCCCGTGACACCCCCGATCGGGACGTCACCCGAGCTGTGTCGTGTTCCAATCGGGCCAAACCCTGAGCGACAGAAGTCACGCCTGCTCGATTTCTCAGTTCAGAATAACCGAAAATATCGCGAGCGATAATTGTGAATCTGCCGTGAAGGATGGCGTGCCGCCAGCCGCGGGGTGGGACAGCGCACCTGACTGAAGCTGGTGCGGTTGTACAGGTTGGAGTACGAGCCCGCCGGACACCGGGTGCACGTCAGGGAGTGCGGATCTGTGCTGTAGGAGCCCTGCGCGCAGGACGGGCACGTAAAGTCCCCGGCAGACTTGGCATCCCCGAGCACATAATATCCCCGGTTACAGCGGCATGCCGTGGCAGGGGTCGCCGCCGTGCTGTCGACGGGGCACTGGGCGCAGCTGGCGGCGCCCTCAACGGACGCGTACGTGTTGTCCACGCACGCGGAGCACGTGGCGGCGCTCGACTGCCCGGTGAGGTTGCTGGCAAAACCAGCAGCGCACGGGGTGCACTCCAGCGCCCCTCGGGCAGCGGAGTAGGCCCCTGCTGGGCACGCCTCGCAGGTGCACTGCCCAGCGATGCACCCCGAGGCTTCGCGCAGCGCCTCCTCCACCGTCGCGTTGGCGTATCGCTCCAAGCTTCCCGGGGCGCAAGCGCAGCGGGCCCCGTCGCTTTCGTCCGCGCCCTCAGCGCACGCTGCGCACTCCCCAGCCCCAACGCCAGACACGTGCCCCTCCGGGCATGCCAGGCAGTCCTCAAAGGAGTCCCCCGCCTCGCTCGTTGCCACCCCCTCCCCGGCGGCCTTTGCCGTTCCTGCGGGACACGCCTTGCACCGCGTCCCCACCGGCTCGTCCTGGTACTCTCCCACCCCGCATGCCTGGCACGTGGTCGCGCCCTCCGCCTCCGAAAGCTCGAAGCCCAGCCCGCACACGCACGTCGTCGCGCCCTCTGCAGGGGTGGCGCCTTCTGGGCAGGGGGCACACTCGGCGCTCCCTGGGGCTTGAGCGAAGGCCCCCTCCGGGCAGGGAGAGCACTCCCCCGCACCACCCTCTGAGTAGGTGCCCGCCGGGCACTGCGCGCACTCCCCTTTGGCTGAGGAGCTGCTGTAGGTGCCGTTGTCGCACACGTGGCAAGTGACGTTGAGGGTGGCCGAATCCACCGTAGATCGGTAGCCCACCAGCACGCCGCACTCGCAAGGCGTTCGGCAGGGCGCTTTCCCCACCGCCAGCTCCGCAGAGGTGGCCTCGCTGGTCACCCCGCCCTGTACGAACTGCGCTGCCACAAACTCCGCGTCGTTCAAATCCGCTGCCACCGCCTTTGCCGTGGCGCCGCTGCCCTCTGCGCCGAACACCGTGCGGCTTGGCACCGCGAGGTGAGCTGCTTCTGTGGACTCCGCAGCCTGCCGGAGCCGGCGGAGCCGGCGGAGGGGCCCGGCGTCTTCCGCAGGCTGGTGGGTGGGGACAGCGGTGGGGCAGCGCGGGGAGAGATCGACGTCGGCCGGGTCCACCTCCACCTGGAAGGGGAGGGGGAGCGGGACTCGCTTCAGCATGCCAGCTCCCTCAATCGTCACAAGTCAATATTTGAAGGCTTATAGGTAGTCTGCAGGTTCACGCCAGAATACGGCGGATGATGCGGCGTGATCGTGTTTGCCCCCTCATTTCATCAGAAAGCAGAAAGGGATCTTTCGGCTGAGATGCCGACCATGCTTGATCAAAGTGTGCCTGCCGCGCACACCTGGCAGCGGCTGATAGGGATGTACAAGCAAAATGCTCTCCCTTCTCCTCCTGTCACGTACGGTGCCTCACTCGTGTACGCGTGTGCTTGCACCACTCTTGGAGGTGTAAGGAGGGAAAGCCCTTCAACATTATTTCTGCATCCCCACTGCATATGACAAAGATTCGAAGCTGTGCATGCTTTTTCCGGGCAAGGGATGGTAGCACACCTGAGAGACGCTGACGTTGGCGGCAACTGCCATCTGGCGCTGAAACCACGGCAGAAAGTCCTCCAGGTATGCGCTGAAGTCTTCGCATACCTCCTGTGGAGTGCACAGATGAAACTCAGACTGCAGATATGATAGGCAGGGTATAGATGACATGGATGGCATCGATGGTATGGATGATATAAATGATATAAATGATTCAACATGAATGGATGATATGAACGATGATAATCGATGCTGATGATGATGTATTCGGTGATGAGAATGAATGATAATAATGAATGATATGACTTTGATGACTGACATAACTACTGATACGATTCGCAGGACTGGTAGGATACGAGAACTGACATAACTGCTGATAAGATTCGCAGGACTAGTAGGATACGAGAACTGACACAACTGCTGATAAGATTGGCAGGACTGGTAGGATACGAGAACTGACATAACTGCTGATACGATTGGCAGGACTGGTAGGATACGAGTGACATAACTGCTGATACGATTGGCAGGACTGGTAGGATCTGAGAACTGACATAACTGCTGATCGATTGGCAGGACTGGTAGGATACGAGAACTGACATAACTGCTGATACGATTGGCAGGACTGATAGGTTGTACAGAGACGATACGACGAGTCACCAGGTCGCTCAAGCGAGTGAGTGGCGTCATCACGATACCTGCGAGGAGTTGGCAAGCACGAAGCTGAGTGTAGACAGGGTTTGCTCCTCGGACAGAATGCACGTCAGGGGCTCGGGAGTCTGCACCTCGAAGCCCTCCACGCATACACACACCGCACCGCCACTCGCAGCCTCTGTGTGCTCCAAGCAAGCCGTGCAAGCACTCGCCCCTGATGCCGCCACGTGGTTCCACTCACACGGAGTGCATGCGGCAGCGCTAGAGGCAGCTACACCGCTGGAGAACGTGCCTGGACCGCACGGCGTGGCCACCAGCATGTCCCTTGCCCCTGTGTAGTACCCAGCCGGGGTCGGCTCGCACCTGCCTCCCACCACAAGATATCCCTCCAGGCACTCACACCGTTGCCGGCCGGGTGCCGCGGCAGAGCCCGGGTAGCACGAGAGACACGCCGCCTGCCCGGTAGTGTTGGTGTAGCCATCTTCAGGGCACGAAGCACATGTGGCCATTGACGTGGCCGCCATTTGGGCGCTGTAGGTCCCCGCCGGGCACGGCGTGCACATTTGGCTGTTTTGCTGGGTGGCGTAATGCCCCCCCGAACACGGCTCGCAGGTGAAGTCCTGGGACCCCCCTCCAGAAATCTGTTCCCCCCTTCCCCGCCTCTTCCCTCATCCCCCCACGGCACCGAGTCGAGTGAAGCAGCTGCACACTCCGAGCACAGCTGACACTCGCCGCACTCCGAGCACAGCCGACACTCGCCGCACTCCGAGCACAGCCGACACTCGCCGCACGTGCTCTCCCCTCCTTGTCTCCCCCTCTGCACTGCCCGATACACAATAGCTAGACCTGACTTCATTCGCAAAGGCGCCTGGTGGTTTGGCCACTATGGCGGCGCGCGGTGCGCTGAGCTCTTCCCGGCGAGAACGCCGCCTGATAGTGGAATAGGCAACGGTCCTATGGGCACGCATCAGATGAGCAGCCGCCTCACACCACAGCCGCGCGCAACACAGACTCGCCGACGCGGCGCCGCGCGCGAGATGAACACCGCAGGCGACAAGTCAGCAAGCGCCTGACCTGCACGTGCTGGTGGCCGGCCGGGCAGATGCACTCGACGCGGCTGCTTCCCACGGTGACCGCGTTGACCGGGCACGCCGCGCACTCCGTGGAGCCGTACTCCAGGGTGATGAACCCGTCCGCACAGGCCGTGCAGCCTTCAGCCCGCGCGCCAGAGAACGCGCCCGGGGCGCACGCCGTGCACTCTCCGGTGCCAGGCGCCGCCGCATACGTTCCGGCCGCGCACTCCACGCACCGCACGTGCAACCCAAGCGCCGCCTGCAGTTGATTTGAGGATCAGATTGGACGGGCGAGAAGCGTCGAGGTGACTACTGCGAAATGACAAAAGCGGCCGTGTAACGCCCCTAGGGGTACGTGAACTTCCACTGCGCTTCACCCTTCTCCGAGAGGTGAGTCGGCAGTCGCCATTTCTTAACAGCTCAGAGGGTGCACTGAGGGGGGAAGCATGGGACTGGAAGGGGGGGGTCACCTCTTCGGTGGAGACCTCGGCGGCTGCGGATTCATCCTGGGCGTACCCGGCCGCACACATGCACAATCCGCCGACTGCGACAGCGCCCTCCGGGCACGCCTGGCACTCAGATGCCCCGGAGGCTGACACCTGGCGCTCCGGGCATGCTTCACACACGAGGGAGGTGGTCGCCGCGGCAGCGGTGGAGAAGGTGCCAGCAGCGCAAGCGGCGCACTCGGTAGATCCGAGGCGTCTGTCCTGATAGAACCCCGTGGGGCACGCCGAGCAGGTGAAGTCTCCTTGGCTGCTGCTCCCGGTGCCATACACCGTGTAATGCCCCAGTTCGCACGCGCAGCCTGTGCCGCCGGGCGCGCCCGCCGTGGCATCCGGGCAGAGCACATCTTCCGTTGCCTGGAAGCGATCCCAGGGCAATGTCACTCCGTTGGATCTAGGACGATTCAACCTAGGTGCTGTGGAGGAGCAATGGGATCTCGAAGCGTATCAAAGGCGAACATTTCAGGGTACGAAATAGCCGTTAGTGTCAGGGTCCTGAGTTCAGGCTAGCAAAGTACACCAACACTTTAGGCAGTAATTCTTCATTAAAGATGATTGCATTTTACAGCTAGGTGAACAGTCCGAGTTCCTCGGTGGAGGTTTCAACAGAGTTTCTACCAGGCAAAGGGGGGACCGAAACCCTAAAACCCTAAACCCTGAAAACCTCTCAGGGGTGCATAGCCCTGACCTCCGGGCCCCTCCCTCACCTCCTGATCCCGGATGTGGGTGGGTGGGCAAAAATTCTGTGAGCACTATTCCTACTTAGATGTTAACTTTTGTGGTAGCCACTAGTGTGAAGAGGACTCGGTTCTGTTTCGGAATGATGAAACAGACCTACAGTTGTCTACTTCTAGTTCTAGATGGATCAAGATCAAATCCTGAGTAGCCAATCGATATGTGTACCTTATCTCTTGCCGGGATAAGGCATCGATGGCCACCACTCAGGACTTTGATTCTGTCAAACCATTGGCTGCAAGCTTGGTGTCATCTTACCCAAGCTACAGCTCATCAGTTCTAGAAGTCCGGATGGGCCCTTTCTGCTGTTTTGATCTGAGGGCCCCCTTGTCTTCAATCCATCATTTCCTTCTAGCACTGTGGAATGCAAGTTGCTAGCCCCAGCTCGGGGGACCAACTCAAATCTAACTTTCCAACACTTAAACTGGCATAACTGCCTGAGTTCTTGACCGAAAATTCGGAGCTTCAGTGTTCTGAGATCCGCAGGGCCTCCCCGAGCTTTTGGGGAGGACCACACTAACCCGCAATTAACCCTTTCAGGCTTAATTGTTAAAACGTGACCGCCCACGTGACAAGTCCAACCGCAGAGACACATCGACCTGTGTGTCGAGCATCAGGGTCGGTTCAGTGAGGGAGCGGGGCGAGAGTTTGGCAAGGGCGCCACCTGGCAGGACACGGCGTTTGCCGGGCAGCGCACGCAGGCGGTGCGGTCGGCGTCGCGCGATGCGGCGCTCATGGAAGTGTTGGCCGCGCACAGCCAGCACTCCCCCGCTGCCGCAGCCTCCTGCACGAGATACTCCCCGAGGCTGCACTGCCCGCACGCAAACCCCACCGAGGAGCTCCCCTCGTCGATCTCCATGTCGCCCGCGACCAAGGTATCCAGCCCCGCGTCGCACTCGCACCACCGGTGCCCATCAATGGCATGCGCCCCTTCCGGGCACGGCGCGCATCTCTCGCTGCCCTCCTCGGCTGCAAAGGTGTCCCCCTCGCAGGACAAGCACTGCTGCGCGCGGGTGGCGCCCTCCTCTGCAGAGGCCGACCCCGAGGGGCAGGGGGTACATTCCTCCGCCCCGCCCCCTTCCGAATAGGTGCCCACTGCGCACTGCAGGCAGCTGAAGTTGGCCCCGGGAATGGAACGGCCCATCCGAGGGCCTGGGAAGTGCCCCGGCAAGCACTCGCAGCTGGAGCTATTCCAAGTGCTGTCGGCCCAATCAGGGCACCGCTCACACGTCACTGCGCCCCCCTCCGCGGCGTAGAAGTAGCCCTCCCACGCATCGCATCCTGCCGGGAGCCCCGCGCCCCGCCCGCCCACCGTCTGCGGCATGCTGAAGGCGCTCGGCGGTTCGCCTTTGTCCGAAAGCAACCACATGGAGTGCGCCTGGACGACACGGCGAGCTCCGCATGATTGTGGCCGCTCCCCTCCGTTCCCAACCATCGTGACCATGGCCACGCCGTGTTGAGTATGCTCCCTGAATGCAACATCTAAGGGGGATCTGCATTTCCTTCCTTTTCCCTCACCAAATCTGGAAGAGCGATCTGCGGCATCGCCCGCTCAAGGAGCGTGCTGGCTCCGCCAGTTTGCGGGGGGAGCTCCACTTGCTCACCTGCGTCGTGGCTTGAGCTGTGAAAAGTCTCACCATCTGCAGCGCACGCATCGCACCCGCCCCGAAGCCACCCCCATGCCGCTGCTGAGGCGCAGCCCGGTGCGATACGGCCTGCGAGGCGGTGAATAGCTCACCCTAGACTACTTCATCGGTCCCGGTCAGATCCGAAAAGCAAAAAAAGAAGAAAATAAATGAATGAAATAACATAAACACTCCTCCGGGTTGTGGAGGAATAAGGCTCTCCCCGCCTTTTTCAGTATCCCTCTAGCTCCCCTCGTAAAACGTGCTTCTCTACACCCAAAGTGTAGTCCGATCTATGCAGGTCGTGTTGCTCAGGTTCCTATTATCTTGTGCTACAGTTGCTTCCCAACGTCATGAATGGAGAAACATGTGGACCTCCGGGCACCAGGTTGTGTGGGCACTGAACCACAATCTGACCGCAAGAACGTGACAACGATGTAACTCACATCTTTTTTCTCGTACGTAGCTGAAAAGCACGACTTGGATCTGACGGTGCGCAAGAATCCAAGAAACGCGTGGCGACGCTGTGATAAGGACGCCGGCACTCGGTCTGGGGCGACGCTGACATGATACAGTCATCACCGGATGTCGAGAACCGATGCCGATGGAGGCACCGTTGCTATACTGATGCTCACCGAGGAAGCATCCGGCGATGGCAATATAAATGGAGATCCAGAAACAAAACGGGAAAAAGCCAGCATGGATGATCCTGCCAGCAGCGATGATGTGAACACAGCACGATCGACCATCGACCCACAACAGATCAAAGCAAGTTTGAGACAGGCGTGCGCGTGTGCCAGATGCTCGAGCTTCGACGCGCTTGGTGAGCCCGCGCTCGGCAGTGGCTCCATCCATCCATCCCACACCTTCTGCCACCTCGACAGTCTTCTCTTCCACGTCACCCAAAATGACGATCGGCTTCTCAGCTCCCGCTGGGGTGTATGCGACTGCAATCTCGGCGGTGCTTGCCCCGGCATAGCTCTCGGCCTCGGAGCTTTCCGGGAAGTACACTTCAGTCTCAATCTGCGATCTCCGACCGGTGGGACTCACACGATCATCCCGGGATTTCAGGGTGCCAGGTCAGGTCCCGCGTGGCAGCTTCCCGAAAAAGGATGTTCTGAATCTGAGCACCACGCAAACTACTTTGAGGTGTGAATCACGCGTGCAGTAGAAGGGGGAATGGCTGCCTCAAATGTGTGCCACCAGGACATCCACCTGGCCGGGTCATCCACCTGGCCGGGTCATCCACCTAGCCGGGTTATCCACAGGCAGTCGGTGCACACCTGAACCCCCGTCTGCAGCAAGGCCCGGAGGGACGCTGCGCCATCACTGCGGATGGCGGCAATGTCTACTTGCTCGGTTGATGCTCCAGCGTCCTCTGCCACGGCCTGCTTGAGGGCTGACTGCTCGGGAGGAAAGGGGGATGGAAGGGGGTAAGAGGGATTTAGGTGGTCAAGTGCCATAGTGCTTGGCATAACCTGCAGGGCTTCAAAGTGGGACGGCTGGTGCAGCCTTCACGACTCTAGAACCCTCATGATGCTGGGAGGGGGGCGGGGAGAGGGAGGAGGTAGAGAGAGAGAGAGAGAGAACCATTTGCCTAGTGATTCCTTGACCTTGAAACCTCATGACCCCATGCCAATGTGACCTAATCTGGGGGGCAGAGAATGACGGATACAGCTTCGTCCCCAAAAACCCTAAAACCCTAAACCCGGCAGATACAGACACTGGGAGGTACGGGCGTTGGCCTTGTTCGTGGTTGTTGAGGGTGCCTCTGTCCCACTCCCTGTCTCCGTCCGGTTCGCGCTCACGGTCACGGCCCCAACCATGGTCATCGGATTTTAGAGCGGCTAAATCTGGTGACCTGATGGCACCAAGGGGTGGGGGGCACAAAGGGGGGGGCAGGGGGACCGGGAGGTGTCTCATGGCTTGGGAACGGCGTGGCACCCACCTGGAACTCCATGGTCTCCGCCTCGGCGATGGATATACTGCTGAAGGTGCAGTTGAAATTAACCTTAGCTGTGTAAGATCCAGGTGATCTCGTCGGTGCGGCAGAAGTCGTGGGAGCAACTGCAGCAACCCCCCTCTCCGTCAAATAGACAACACTCAAGCCCTGCAGGTCATCGGAACTGGAGGTTGGGGTTGGAACTGCAGAGAAGGCCAAACGCGCCGTACCTGAAGGTGAGCGAGTTGGCGAGGTCGTGGGGAAGCCTGTAGGGGTGATTGTGGGGGAGGCTGTAGGTTGAATTGTGGGGGAGGCTGTCGGGAGGCCTGTCGGATTTCTCGTCGGGGAGCCTGTGGGAATGATTGGGGGTGGCTGTAGGGAGTGCTTGTGGGGGAGGAAGTAGGGGTGCTTGTGGGGGAGGAAGTAGGGGTACTTGTGGGGGAGGGAAGTAGGGGTGCTTGTGGGGGAGGAAGTAGGGGTGCTTGTGGGGGAGGAATAAGGTGCTTGTGCTGTGGGAGGAAGTAGGGGTGCTTGTGGGGAGGAGTAGGGGTGCTTGTGGGGGAGGAAGTAGGGGTGCTTGTGGGGGAGGGAAGTAGGGGTGCTTGTGGGGGAGGAAGTAGGGGTGCTTGTGGGGAGGAAGTAGGGGTGCTTGTGGGGAGGCGGGGTGCTTGTGGGGGAGGGAAGTAGGGGTGCTTGTGGGGGAGGAAGTGGGGGTGCTGTGGGGGAGGAAGTCGGGTGCTTGTGGGTTGGCGCGAAGGAGGGTGCGTCGGGGAGGGCAGAGGGCGTACTTGTGGGAGAATGAGTTGGGGACCTTGAGGGGAGGCTGTGGGGGAGTCGGTTGGGGGCGGTTGAAGGGGAGGCTGTGGGTGAAGTGGTGGGGAAGACTGTAGTTTCAGTGCCTGCATAAACATTGTGCAAGAACAGTTTTCTCAAAACACGGTGGAGAGGGTAAACCTGGAAGGCGGGGTGAGGCTGCGGGTGAGGGTGGCGCAGAGGGTGGTTGAGAGGGTGCTGGTGGAGGGCGGGTGCAAAACATGGGAGTGCAGGGGGTGGCAGTGAGCGATCCGCAGCAGGCACACTCATCCAACATGTGCGTTCCGTGGTAATATCAGCGGCGGTTGCTTGGCGGCAGGCGCGCTCCCCCTACCAACTGCTTCCTTCGGCCTTCCACCGGAGTCCGAGTAAGGTGGCTGAATGTGAGTCGTGATGGAAGTCTGGTTCCACCGTGGCGAGATTGAAAGCAAGCTGCCCCTTGTGATGCGGAGGCCAAGCACGCTCACCGCACGTGCCACATTTCTCCGGACACGCCCCATCAATGGCATCGTCATACTGGCAACACTCAGTGCAGCTCCAGCATTGGCTATTCTCATCGCAGTAGGTGTAAGCATCACAATCGACATGACTTGTGCACGTACTTTCACCTGTCGACAGAAGCATGAGCCCAATCAAATGGGAGGAATAGGTGGTTACGCTGCGCGGGAACAGTGTCGACACAAGCATACACCCAATCAAATGGGAGGAATAGGTGGTTACGGTGCGCGGGAACAGTGTCGACACAAGCATACGCCCAATCAAATGGGAGGAATAGGTGGTTACGGTGCGCGGGAACAGTGTTGACACAAGCATATACCCAATCAAATGGGAGGAATAGGTGGATACGGTGCGCAGGAACAGTGTTGACACAAGCATACACCCAATCAAATGGGAGGAATAGGTGGTTACGCTGCGTGGGAACAGTGTTGACACAAGCATACGCCCAATCAAATGGGAGGAATAGGTGGTTACGGTGCGGGAACAGTGTTGACACAAGCATATGCCCAATCAAATGGGAGGAATAGGCGGATACGGTGTGCGGGAACAGTGTTGACACAAGCATACGCCCAATCAACTGGGAGGAATAGGTGGATACGGTGCGCGGGAACAGTGTCGGGTTGCACACTGGAAGCTCAGACAACACCACAGTGTGCACATTGCCACCAAAAGCTCATACGTGGCTGGGTGAGTGGTAATGCCTGGCTTTGCGTCCATTTCCAAATGATCAAATATCCGCCGCTACTATAAACCACCTCGGAACTGCTATTGGGCTGCAGAAGCCGGCCTGCGCCGAGAAGCCGTGTGTGTGTGTGTTTATCCTTGGACTGACTCCTTTGGCAACCCATAACCACAGAAGATCAGCTGCATTATGTACCCACGCCGGGAATCAAAGGATTATTATAAACACACACTTCGGGACACTCATCCAGAATTTCCGGAGCTCTGTCGTGAAGAATGGGACCCCCTAAGCCTCGCACAGCCATTAAAGCGTCTCTGCAACCGCCCCGCTCGCGCACTGTTACTTTGCCATTGGCGCCCATTCACATCCACCCTCTGAGTCGCGCGAGCCATGCTCCCACCATGAACCCTGCGCTCCGCACCACCATCTTGCTCCCTGCCAATCCCAACGCCTGGCCTCGAGGCACCTTGCCCACCCATCAAATATGTCATGTTCCCAAGCGCAGTCCGCAGGGGCTGAGAGTGAAAAACTGCATTGCTTCCGCCTGACCTTGCGCTCCCACTGTCAAACTGCATCTGCAACCTCCTCGCACCACTCCCTCCCCAAAGCTGTTGCGCTGGAAACCCTGCCAAATGCCTGCGAATCTGACCAATGCGCTCCACACTTGCACCGCCACTGTTGTTCTGCGCTGTTCCTACTTGGGGTCCCATCCCCCGACATGCCTGTGCGTCCCAAGCCCTCTCGGTGGCCGATAGTTCACCATCCGGTCTTCGCCTTCCCGACAGCTGCTCACCGTTAGTTCCGGCACAGACAGCAACCTTGCCCCATGCGCCCAGAAGCTGATGAGATGCTGTATGCTGCCGTGCAACCTGTTGTAAGTGGTCATCGCTGCCGGGATGGGCCCCCGGGCTCTGAGGGGCCTGGTATGTGTCAATTCCACCCGCGAGCCTCCCCACATCTCCCCCAACACCCTCCACAGTCCCCCTGCCGACAGCCCCTCAAGAAGCCCACCCGCCTGCTCACGCCCATCAAGGTGGCCACCCCTCCCTCAGCCAAGGCCATTACGTGCTCCGGCGAGGCCCCACTCCGCTCTTGAGTCCAGACCCCACTCCCCGGGCCCGGCGACAAAAGGTCACCCCACTCCGCCAAGATATCCTGGACACTTGTCGCTGCCTGGCTGGGCCCGCCTGTGCCCGCATGCGCCTCTCCGGACTGCGCCTCGGCGGTGCCCCCCCCTTGACCCCTCCCAGTGCTCAGGTGCTCTGCCTCCCACCGCACATCCTCCATGCTCTCCAGAAGCCTCGATGCCATCGCGCCTGCCTCGTGCACCCCACCAGAATCCTGCTCAGACTGCTCATGCTGCGTCCCCCCAGATCCCTGCGTCCCACCACCCGATCCATTCTGCGTGGCATAGTCTATCTCCTCGAACGCGTCCTCCCACGCCCTATCCATCAACGCCAACCTCTCCACCCCCTCCCGTTGAGCCGCCTCCCGCCAATCCGGGTTCGGGCCCATGCCTCCTCTCACACGCCCTGTGTGTGTGTAAGTGAATGGATTTGGACTTTCTTTGGTGACTAATCTCAAACAAGAGGTATCGGCATCAGAGAAAGCTGCCGTCGTACCCTGCTCAGAGGATCAAACCTTTTCACACACTGTTAGTGGCTGGCCGACGTTCACCAACCACCACCGCTCGAAGTACTAGCCACGGGCACCCTAGGTCCCATGGGGTTCCAGCTCGCCCAGACTCAATTATATATCTGAGAGTCCAGGTGTTGCCCCTGCCAGGCCCGCAGGAGACGCCTGAGGGAAGGGCACCCCTAGTCTCGCCAGTCCTCGCCGTGCTCTTCCCATGATGTGTCATTGCCGCGTCCGCCCGGGTGCCGACTACCACCACCACCCGCAGCCTACTTGTGATCAAAAGCCGCGCCACCTCCCAGCCAGCCCCTCCTTCCCTCATCCAACCTCCCATGCCCAAGGGTCGCCAACCCCTCCATCACCCCCGCCATCCCACAAAAATCACGTTCCCGCTCCCGCTCCCCACCGGCTCCCCACCGGCTCCCCCATCCTCCCTCCACCACCCACTGGCTCGCAAATCATAACAGATGCCCTGAATACTCGCCAAGAGACGTGACGCCATCATTTCAGCTTTGCTTGCCACCCCCAAAGCCTGCTCTGACCGCTCGGACTCTCCGCCAAATTTCAGGCCACCATTCCATGTGCCTCCCCAAAATTGTTCCCTAAATTCATCCCACCTGCCTGCAATGGGAATTAGTCGGGTCTGGCACCCGGACCCATTCCCATCCCCTCGAACCTAAACCCCTCGCCGTGTTCACCTTCCCCAGCCTCCACGAGCCGGCGCACGCGACCACTAGTCCTTGCCATCCCCACAACTTCCTGCACGGCCAGCTCCAAGGTGCATGCTGGTGAAGACCCACTCTCCAAAGGGCCGTCCCTCGATCCTCCCCCATGCTGACTAGCCTGCGTCAAGAAGCCGCTCTTGGCGCCGCCGTCCATATCCATCAAAGTGTGTGATTGAATGGATTTGGACTTCCTTTGGTGACTAATCTCAAACAAGAGGTATCGGCACCAGAGAAAGCTGCAGCCGTGCCCTGCTCAGAGGATCAAACCATTTCACACACTGTTAGCCGTCATACCCTGCTCAAAGGTGTGTGTGTTAATCCTTGGACTGACTCCTTTGGCATCCCGTAACCACAGAAGATCAGCTGCACTATGTACCCACGCCGGGGATCAAAGGATATTTATAACCACACACTTCGGGACACTCATCCAGAATTTCCGGAGCTCTGTCGTGAAGAATGGGACCCCCTAAGCCTTGCACAGCCATTAGAGCGCCTCTGCAACCGCCCCGCTCGCGCACTGTCACTTTGCCAATGGCCCCCATTCATATCCACCCTCTGAGTCGCGCGAGCCATGCTCCCACCATGAATCCTGCGCTCCGCAACACCACCTTGCTCCCTCCCAATCCCAAAGCCTGGCCTCAGGGGATCTTGCGCACCCATCAAATGTGTCATGTTCCCAAGCGCAATCCCTAGGGGCTGAGAGTGAAAACCTGCATTGCTTCCGCCTGACCTTGCGCGCCCACTGCCAAACTGCATCTGCAACCTCCTCTCACCACTCCCTCCCCAAAGCTCTTGCGCCGGAAACCCCGCCAAATGTCTGCGAATCTGACCAATGCGCTCCACACTTGCTCCGCCACTGTTGTTCTGTGCTGTTCCTACTTGGGGTCCCATCCCCCGACATGCCTGTGCGTCCCAAGCCCTCCCGGTGGCCGATAGTTCACCATCCGGTCGTCGCCTTCCCGACAGCTGCTCACCGTTAGTTCCGGCACGGCCAGCAACCTCGCCCCATGGGCCCAGAAGCTGATGAGATGCCGTATGCTGCCGTGCAACCTGTTGTAAGTGGTCATCGCTGCCGGGATGGGCCCCCGGGCTCCGAGGGGCCCGGCATGTGTCAACTCCACCCACGTGCCTCTCCACGTCTCCATCATCACCCTCAACAGTTCCCCCCCATGCCAACACCCCTCTCAAGAAGGCCGGCCACCCGCCTGCTCACGCCCATCAAGGTGGCCACCCCTCCCTCAGCCAAGGCCATTGCTTGCTCCGGCGAGGCCCCACTCCGCTCTTGAGTCCAGACCCCACCCTCCGGGCCCGGCGATGAGAGGTCATCCCACTCCGCCAAGATGTCCTGGACACTTGTCGCCGCCTGGCTGTGCCCGCCTGCGCCCGCATGCGCCTCTCCAGACTGCGCCTCGGCGGTGCCCCCTCCTGTGTGTGTGTGTGTGTGTGTGTTTATCCTTGGACTGACTCCTTTGGCACCCCGTAACCACAGAAGATCAGCTGCACTATGTACCCACGCCGGGGATCAAAGGATTATTATAAACACACACTTCGGAACACTCATCCAGAATTTCCGGAGCTCTGTCGTGAAGAATGGGACCCCCTAAGCCTCGCACAGCCATTAAAGCGTCTCTGCAACCGCCCCGCTCGCGCACTGTCACTTTGTCATTGGCGCCCATTCATATCCACCCTCTGAGTCGCGCGAGCCATGCTCCCACCATGAATCCTGCGCTCTGCAACACCATCTTGCTCCCTGCCAATCCCAAAGCCTGGCCTCGAGGCATCTTGCCAACCCATCAATTGTGTCATGTTCCCAAGCACAATCCCCAGGGGCTGAGAGTGAGAAACCACATTGTTTCTGCTCGACCTTGCGCGCCCACTGCCAAACTGCATCTGCAACCCCCTCGCACCACTCCCTCCCCAAAGCTCTTGCGCCGGAAACCCTGCCAAATGTCTGCGAATCTGACCAATGCGCTCCACACTTGCACCGCCACTGTTGTTCTGCGCTGTTCCTACTTGTGTGTGTGTGTGTGTGTGTGATTGAATGGATTTGGACTCCCTTTGGTGACAAATTTCAAACAAGAGGTATCGGCACCAAATAAAGCTCTCCTGCATGCTTCTGATGATCGAGGGAGAAAGGATGATAAATCGTGTCGCAGATACAAATATAGAGCCGAAAGAAGGGCACTGCTAGGTAGTCAATAGCCGGGGGCTAATACCATTAGAGGGCGGCGGCGGAGAGGGTGGTGGAGAGGGGGGCAGTGCAGAGGGTGACGGTGGAGAGGGTGGTGGTGTGGGCGACGAGGAGGGTGGTGGTGTGGGCGACGAGGGAGGGTGGTGATGTGGGCGACAAGGAGGGTGGTGGTGTGGGCGACAAGGAGGGTGGCGGTGTGGGCGACAAGGAGGGTGGCGGTGTGGGGCTTTCAGTGCCTGCATAATCATTTTGCAAGAACAGTTTTCTCAAAACACGGTGGAGAGGGTAAACCTGGAAGGCGGGGTGAGGCTGGGGGTGAGGGTGGCGCAGAGGGTGGTTGAGAGGGTGCTGGTGGCGGGCGGGTGCAAAACATGGAAGGTGGCGGTGAGGGATCCGCAGCAGGCACACTCATCCAACATGTGCGTTCCGTGGTGGCATCAGCGGCAGTTGCTTAGCGGCAGGCGCGCTCCCCCTACCAACTGCCACCTTCGGCCTTCCACCGGAGTCCGAGTAAGGTGGCTGAATGTGAGTCGTGATGGAAGTCTGGTTCCACTGTGGCGTGATTGAAAGCAAGCTGCCCCTTGTGATGCGGAGGCCAAGCACGCTCACCGCACGTGCCACATTTCTCCGGACACGTCCCATCAATGGCATCGTCATACTGGCAACACTCAGTGCAGCTCCAGCATTGGCTTCTATCATCGCAGTAGGTGTCAGCATCACAATCGACATGACTTGTGCACGTACTTTCACCTGTCGACAGAAGCATATGCCCAATCAAATGGGAGGAATAGGTGGTTACGGTGCGCGGGAACAGTGTCGACACAAGCATATGCCCAATCAAATGGGAGGAATAGGTGGTTATGGTGCGCGGGAACAGTGTCGACACAAGCATACGCCCAATCAACTGGGAGGAATAGGTGGTTACGGTGCGCGGGGGAACAGTGTCGACACAAGTATACGCCCAATCAAATGGGGAATAGGTGGTTACGGTGCGCGGGAACAGTGTCGACAGAAGCATCGCCCAATCAAATGGGAGGAATAGGTGATTCCGGTGCGCGGGAACAGTGTCGACACAAGCATACGCCCAATCAAATGGGAGGAATAGGTGGTTACGGTGCGCGGGAACAGTGTCGACACAAGCATATGCCCAATCAAATGGGAGGAATAGGTGGTTACTGCGTGCGAGCATAGTAATCAAATGCATTCGCCCAATCAAATGGGAGGAATAGGCGGATACGGTGCGCGGGAACAGTGTTGACACAAGCATACGCCCAATCAAATGGGAGGAATAGGTGGTTACGGTGCGCGAGAACAGTGTTGGGTTGCACACTGGAAGCTCAGACAACACCACAGTGTGCACATTGCCACCAAAAGTTCATTCGTGGCTGGGTGAGTGGGAATGCCTGGCTTTGCGCCCATTTCCAAGTGATCAAATGTCCGCCGCTACTAAACGACCTCGGAACTGCTATTGGGCTGCACTGGGTGCCCACACCGGGGATCAAAAGCTGCAGAAGCCAGTCCGCGCCGAGAAGCCGTGTTTGTGTGTGAGTGAATGGGTTTGGACTTCCTTTGGTGACGAATCTCAAACCATAACTGCTGTACAAATGATCAATTTCGATGGTGACACGATCTATATACATCCACGGTTTAAGAGCTTCGGAAAATGCTTTTTCTTGTCATTCTCAAGATCTCCGCTAGGCCATGTCGATGTGGCCATATGTCATCATCGCCCAGTCGATTTTCGTCTTTTGTTTGCCCTTTTGACTTCGTTTCATGAATGATTGTTGATGTTCATGTCCTCATTTCGATTTGCGTTTTTCATCGCCGAGGTGACGATGACACGACCGTATCTCGGTAGTCATAGTCAGTAAACTCCACAATTTCGAGCCGATTCTCGCGATTGTTCTCCCGACGTCGGATGGATCTCTCACGCCAGGTTATGTTGATGTGTCATCAGCTCACAGTCCACGACGATATGATACCGTGCAGAGGACACTCGACTGTTCAGTTCATCGGTGTTCACTCGCGGCGTTGCGAGTCACGAGCCTCCCGATTACCGACTACTGTGACACAGTGTCACACGCCAAAACAGTAGAGCTACGACGCGCAGCTGTTGACTGAGCACTCTATAGTAGACCGCCGTGTGGAGCTCGTGCCGAGGTCTCGCATCACGTTGACGCCGACGATTCGTTTTGCTATTAAAAAAAAAACCCTGGGCATGGTATCATGTCACGGCATGCGGTCGTTTCGTCATCATACAGCGTTGTGTGTTTGTGGGAGTGTTGACCAGCCTCCTGCACGCTTCTGATGATCGAGGGAGAAAGGATGATAAATCGTGTCCCAGATACAAATACAGAGCCGAAAGAAGGGCACTGCTAGGTAGTCAATGGCCGGGGACTAATACCATTAGAGGGCGGCGGCGGAGAGGGTGGTGGAGAGGGGGGCAGTGCAGAGGGTGACGGTGGAGAGGGTGGTGGTGTGGGCGACGAGGAGGGTGGTGGTGTGGGCGACAAGGAGGGTGGTGGTGTGGGCGACGAGGAGGGTGGTGATGTGGGCGACGAGGAGGGTGTGGTGTGGGTGACAAGGAGGGTGGTGCTGTGGGCGACAAGGAGGCTGGTGCTGTGGGCGACAAGGAGGGTGGTGCTGTGGGACTATCCGTGTCAGCAGAATCATATTCAGTGCCTGCATAAACATTGTGCAAGAACAGTTTTCTCAAAACACGGTGGAGAGGGTAAACCTGGAAGGCGGGGTGAGGCTGCGGGTGAGGGTGGCGCAGAGGGTGGTTGAGAGGGTGCTGGTGGAGGACGGGTGGAAAACATGGGAGTGCAGGGGGTGGCGGTGAGGGATCCGCAGCAGGCACACTCATCCAACATGTGCGTTCCGTGGTGGCATCAGCGGCAGTTGCTTAGCGGCAGGCGCGCTCCCCCTACCAACTGCTACCTTCGGCCTTCCACCGGAGTCCGAGTAAGGTGGCTGAATGTGAGTCGTGATGGAAGTCTGGTTCCACTGTGGCGTGATTGAAAGCAAGCTGCCCCTTGTGATGCGGAGGCCAAGCACGCTCACCGCACGTGCCACATTTCTCCGGACACGTCCCATCAATGGCATCGTCATACTGGCAACACTCAGCGCAGCTCCAGCATTGGCTATTCTCATCGCAGTAGGTGTCAGCATCACAATCGACATGACTTGTGCACGTACTTTCACCTGTCGACAGAAGCATACGCCCAATCAACTGGGAGGGATGGGTGGTTACGGTGCGCGGGAACAGTGTTGACACAAGCATACACCCAATCAAATGGGAGGAATAGGTGGTTACGGTGCGTGGGAACAGTGTTAACACAAGCATACGCCCAATCAAATGGGAGGAATAGGTGGTTACGGTGCGCGGGAACAGTGTTGACACAAGCATATGCCCAATCAACTGGGAGGAATAGGTGGATACGGTGCGCGGGAACAGTGTCGACAGAAGCATACGCCCAATCAAATGGGAGGAATAGGTGGTTACGGTGCCGGGAACAGTGTTGACACAAGCATACGCCCAATCAAATGGGAGGAATAGGTGGTTAAGCTGCGCGGCAACAGTGTTGACACAAGCATACGCCCAATCAACTGGGAGGAATAGGTGGTTACGCTGCGCGGGAACAGTGTCGGGTTGCACACCGGAAGCTCAGACAACACCACAGTGTGCACATTGCCACCAAAAGCACATATGTGGCTGGGTGAGTGGGAATGCCTGGCTTTGCGCCCATTTCCAAGTGATCAAATGTCCGCCGCTACTAAACCACCTCGGAACTGCTATTGGGCTGCACTGGGTGCCCACACCGGGGATCATCAGCTGCAGAAGCCGGGCTGCGCCGAGAAGCCGTGTGTGTGTATGCGTGTGTGTATGAAAGCTTAGGTTCGCGCTGATTTCCAAATACCTAACCACCTAGCATTCAAACCACCTGGGAGACCCTATTAAGCTGCACTATGTTCCCACGCCAAGGATCAAAAGTGGCAGCCGAGAACCCTTCCCCGAGTGATGTGCCTGCCAGCCAGAAATGCGCTGAGCAAGGGAATCGCTACACGTCTACACCACAGCTGAGGTGTTCGCACCTTCCTCCTGCTGCAAAAGTGAGCGCGCGATCTCTGCGAAGCTCCCTTCACCACACTTTGCTCTTAGGTCTGCAAACTGTTCGTGTAAGGATAAAAATACCGGGAAGTTTCAAGGCACATGCCGGAATACAGCACACAAGTCGGTTTTCGTACAAAGCACAGCGATATATACTGTGGACTGAAACTGCCATTCTTGCCCGTGACACAAGGAATCAGCATCGCTCTTACGGATCCGTGAGGAAGCGAGGCAAACCTAACAAGATGATGACGGATGTGTGTTTCGGTGACGTGGAGTATCTACAGGTACAGGTGGCTAAAGCAGGAGCACATGAAAAAATAACATATATTAGAATACCACTACAGATAAAAGATTGTGTGATGTTAGCACTGGTTTCAATAGGTGCACAAACATAACGTGTCGGCACATATGAGTTCAACGATTGGAGTTTCAAGTTTCGAAAGTCTTGTCAAGTTTCGGAAATCACCCCCGCCCGTGCCTGCGCGTGCTTCCGACGGATCGGAAATATTAGATACATCGAGAACCTGACCTGACGAACCCAAGGTAGATTCTTCCTGAGTTGTCGCAAAATTTGCTTCCGGAGATGATGAGGCGAATGCCCACCAGCACACGAGAAAAGGTGCGGAGGCGACAGCTTGAATCAGAGTCATCATAACTATTTTACTGGCACTAAAGCATATCGCGTATCGTCTCAGTAAACGCTCAAAACCATTGTTTAACAATGCGAGACTAGTGAAGTATGAAGCAAAGCGCTGGAAAGAACATTTGTTAGATGGGCGGACACGCCAGGTTCAGTTTAACCAGTTTTAAGGGTACAGTAGGGTGTCACAGTAAAAAACTCAGAGGGCCAAATATATAGCATTTTCTACTCCGGAACCGGAGTCTCTGAGCCGCGGCGATCGAGGATCGATGATTCGAGCATCGAGGTTTGTTACATTTTAGAAGCTCCTTCGGACTCCATGACAGTTACAAACCCTAAGTCATAACATCTAAATATAGCCGATCCGAAGGCTCTGGCCCCCAGAGTAGTCTCAGACTGTCACCAACTTGCACTCTGCGAGCTCCTGTGTATAATTCCCAACGCTCATGACACTGTCACCAACTTTCATTCTGGGAGCTTTGCGGACTGCGTCACATGTCGTAAAACCTGGCGACCACTAACCTGATCACAAAAGTGTGACCACCACACGACAGCGACAGCGACAGTAGCAGTACGGGTGCTCCACGGAAAATAAGGATCCCCGAAAATAAGAATTTCATAGGATGTTGGGGCCGTCGGATGGTCCTTAACACTGGCTTAATAACCGAATTTCGAATATATGAACCGTCCATTTTCCCGATTTAATTACTCCGTCCAGCACCTTATATTCGGTGGAGCACCCGTAGCAGTATCATAGTGGAGGAGAGCCCGAATCGAAGCAGGCTTGGTGATGGTGAGTCAATTGCAGGCGAGTCGGAGGCCACGGTTCATTCTTGGTTCTATCCCATTGTATTTCATTCGTTTGTAGGCTATAATATATCGTTTGCGGAAGTGGCGACAGAGAAAGTAACTCTGCGCCAACACGGGATAATTTTGTGCAGACAGAAAATTTTATTAGAACGCACACAGGGCAGTCATGCTGGCTTCAGCGTTGCGGTCGCGTTCGCTTTGTGGTGTAACAAAGCTATTCGAGACTGCCACAACCGCCCTTGCCGAAGGTTGTTTCCTAGTCCACAATCGTCTTTGCTATCGGAATCGGTGTTCATACATTACAGCATCTGTCTTCGATCATCATCCCTGTTGACGGGAAAGACAGTGACCGGCGCTACACGAGCTCCATCTAAAGAAGTCTCGTAATGTCTGTCAGCTAAAGTGTGTCGGCTGTGGCTGAAACAGTTCCTGCCGGAGGGCGTCCAACTTGGGGGGGTACCCTCCAATTTCAGCGTTGGGCCACCAAGAAACAGGGAGGTTCTTCATCCAACGGGCGAGATTCTAATCCCAAGTACCTTGGCCTGAAAAAGTCTGGTGGACAGGTGAGAGGAGCTTGCATGAACTTTAAAGCTCGTTTCTTTGAGCAATGCCGCTGTGTGTCACACGTTGCACACAACTTCAACACAGGAGCCGCATTTGGCACCTCTGTCACCCCTTGCATATTTAGGGTTTTGTTTTTCTACGCTCCACCCAACCGCCTCTTGCTTGCTCCGCACTCCTGAACGGACCTCAAGCCACAACTCTTTACTTCACGACCCAGAAACTGTGTTAGCAACCTGAATCGTCGAACGGCAGTTTGACGTTTGTGTACCACCCGCTTCCCCAAGCCTGCCACACGGTCTGATCAACTCTGGCAACTAGCCGCCTTATTGTTGCAAAGTTTTGTCAAACGAAGTTTTTTGTCCCGCATTGCGACTTGCACTCTTCCTGCAAGGAATCTTCTTACAGGTGGAAACCTGCTTGGTGCCTGCAACGCCCACATTTATCAGACGGCACCGTCGCGTGTTGTCCTTCACTAGGCTCGCTGTTGCTGCCACTGTAATTTTGGTTGTTGTCCTTCACTCGGCTCGCTTCTCACCGCAGCAACTATGATATTCGCGTTCGTCCATTATTGTTATGATATTGATTCTGTTCTTCTCTGAGCTTGCCGCTTGCCGCCACGGTGGTACTGGGTTTTGTCTTTCTCTTGGCTCGACTGCTGTATCCATTAACGCTAATTGTTGTATCTTCCCTTTGCGGTTACCCCTGAGATCCCAAAGTACGGCGACGGTGGTGTTTTCTTGTTGCAGTTACCGAATGCGCATCTTGCTGCGACAACTATATTGGCTTTTGTCCTTCATTGAATGGCTTGCCGCTTGCTCTGGGTTTTATGAGTGTGGGGTTTAAAGAGCGCGTGCGCACGCTCGGACTTGGAGACAATGAGCAGATTTCCTGTATTGAACTTACTCGTGGAGATATTTTTGAAACTTTTCCGTTCGTCTTTACGGTGTGGAGCGGTGTCTGTGGTGTTTGCAGTTCGTTATTCCCGGCAATATCATCCTCCGACAGCGCGGCACGAAGTTCTTCCCCGGGGAGGGTGTTGGCATGGTAGATCCCGACCTCGACCGATACAGCTTTGCGCAGCAAGTTCACCCTACTCTTCTGCTTTCCAAGATAGTTTCCAAGAAGGCACTGTCATAAGTCCAAAATATTCACTCAGGCCGAAACTACGGGCTTTGAATGCGGGACCGCCAAAGTGTCCACTGTGTTATTCGCTGAAGATATCGATAGGTCTCGCTGTGCAGTTCTCTGTCCCGGTTCACAGCGGGTTCACGAAGAATATGAGGGACCTTGCGAGTTGGAGACTGGATGTGCAAATATCTCAGGGATGACCGGCGGTGCCTGAACAGGGGCGGGATCACACTATCTTCGCTCTCGTCGATGGCCACGTGACCTTCACCACCAACGTTTACACGAAGAAGAAGACGGTCCATGTACTACCTCGCACCATGGAGAGCACCCCATAGAGTTTTTACCGCCCGCTGACTCCCCCAACAGCGCTGCTGTGCTCTTGCGGCAGTGTCGACTGACGCAGAGAGCCCTGGCGTGGTCTCAAGATGTCCTTCTCCACCGCCCTCTTTCCGACGACTCACCTACAGCTAGGCGCTGCCCTCTCGTGCTTGCAGCTCTTCGGGTGGTGGAATACCTGGGGACTAAGTGAGAGGATCTTCGAACCACACGACCTCGTTCCTGCATATCTTGCGGTGGCCCACAAGGGCCATTGGACCAGACCCCTGCGGAAGGATATCATTGAATCTCTCTATGTGCCTTACTCGTGAAAACTAATGGCCGGGTGTATTGTGTGAGAAATAGTCAGTGCTATGTCGTTGATGAAATGCATCTTGAAACAGTGTAGGGAAGGTTAAAATGAGGCAGCTACGCCATATTCTGTTAGATTCGAACGGTGTAGCTATAGCCTGTGAGTCTGCAATATCGTTCTTATGATTTTGTGAGTGGAAGGTGTTTCCTCTGCATAGCATTTGGCAAGTAACTTTACAGCTTGGATGAGTTCCCTTAGACTGCCTTCTTTACGAAGGTACTCGTGCTGTGAGAGGCATAAAAATGGGAGATTGTTATCTTGTATCGCAATTGTTCAGGCAGAAGCGTGCTTTCCATTTCTAGGAATCCTTGCTCTTCTCAAACATAATCGAAGGCAAGTTGTACATTGAATTGCCTGACTCGAGCACTTAAGCAAACCGCGCCGTTACATGGTACCGAATTGATTTGAGTGGTGCCACAGTATAATATTCCGTGCAAGAGGAACGAGTTGTCAACGGGGCACAGTTGATGTCAAGTCGTTGTGAATAACTCGGCACTAATGAGTAGTCCTGTGGCCACCAGCAAAGACGGTAATGGTATCAGGTATATGGCCATCATTATGTGATATGGCTATATGTCCCCTTGAAAGAGCAAGGAGAACCAGAAAAAAACCGTGGTCAACAATGTTGGATTATGCATATGCGGTGGCGATTGTGTGATGATTTAGGTGGCCAAAATTCCGGTTCAAAATATACCAATTGAAAAACTTGGGCCCAATTTTCGATTTTGCCAACCCTTCGAAAAGTTATGATAAGCTTGCCAATTTTCTTGGAAACATGCTCGGGAAAATAAGTGCCTCTTGCATTCATGTCACTCACAACATGCTGTCGTGCACTACATGCAAAAGTAGCGCAAGCCATTTTGGCCGATTTGATTCCGCTTGTCCAATTTTCTGAGTGCACACGACTTCTAAGTTTGGTCTTAGTTGATTGGATATTCGATGCACCTTCCGTACAATGAAAACGCTGGAGTTGTATCATTTCGTTTTGTGCAGCAGAGCTACGCACACATACGATAGTGAAGACATTGTGCTTTGGAGCAAGGATGTTGAATATCATTAATTGCAACAATATTTTGCTGCATCGATTCGCATGCATTTTGGCAGGCTATGTGCAACGGGAGAAGCATCGCGTAGTAAGTCGCGGTCCGTGCCTACTATCGGATGCCTTTGTGTTTGGTACACACGGTAAGTGCTAAGTGCGTTGTGGTAAACCAGGGTTGATGTTTGATATAGACTATGTGCAACCAGTAGGAAGATTATTTCTCGATTCTAAATTTTGCAGTTTGACTTCGCCTCATTGCGTAGATGGTAGCGGCTAAGGCTGCCCACGCTTTGACCACAAACATCACATTGAAATACCCCTAGACCTCTGTACCAGAGTACACTCCTGATAACTTATACATATTTATCTCTTTATTTTCTTTATTGTCTTTTATCTTCTTTCTTTTCTTTTTATGTTTTCTATTGTTTTTGGTGTATCACATAGGCTTCTAGCCTTATATTCCACTGTTTATTTGCATAACATATACTGGCTACGCAGCCTAACAATACTATCACTTTTCGATATAATGTATGGTCGCAAACCTATAACATCTATATCCTTATGTTCAGTCTTGGCATACAGCCTAACACTAGCATGTAAAACTTGTCCTTAATTTCTCCTGATCAACACTAACTGAAGTCCACTTTTCCAAGCTTCCCTTTCAACATGTTGCTCTCTAACAATCACTAGCAGGATTCCTGTATTGACATCTGCCATCGACCAATCACGTGCACATATATGCCTGATTCTGGTACTCCTCCACCAATCATCAGGCAGATCATGATACTCTTGTATTGTCATTGCAGATCTTCTGGAATCCACCAGATCCTCAATATAATTATTGTCATTGCAGATCTTCTCCTGTAATCTGCCTTGTCATCAATTATTTCTTCCCCATTATTCGAATGTGTCATACAGCTGTGACCGGCATGCAACAAGGCCCTTGCAGCATGCAACCACCCGTCACCAGCATGCAACCTGGCATGCAACCTGGCATGCAACCTGGCATGCAACCAGGCGCGCAACCAGGCATGCAACCAGGCGTCTGCAGCATGCAACCACCCATCGGTAGCATGCAACCTGGCCTCTGTAGCATGCAACATGGCCTCTGTAGCATGCAACCAGACATCTGTAGCATGCAACCTGGCCTCTGTAGCATGCAACCTGGCATCTGTAGCATGCAACCTGGTCTCTGTAGCATGCAACCAGGCCTCTGTAGCATGCGACCAGGCATACGCAGCAAGCAACCAGGCCTCTGCAGCATGCAACC
>LGRX02014330.1:0-14854 GCA_001247695.2 Cymbomonas tetramitiformis | reverse complement strand
GCGGCTCCACGACCACCTCCGCCGGTGCGGGCTCTCCCGCCGCGGGGCTCCCCGTGATTGGGCGCGGATCGACTACCACCTCCGCCGGTGCGGGCTCTCCCGCCGCGGGACCCTTTGTGATTGCGGCGTCCTCCACGACCACCTCCGCAAGTGCGAGCTCTCCCGCCGCGGGGCTCCCTGAGATTGGGGGCGGATCCACCACCACCTCCGCCGGTGCGGGCTCTCCCGCCGCGAGAACCTCCGTGCTCGTGGGGGCGGGAGCGTCCGCGGGTTGCTCCGCTCCCGACGGCGCTTCCACATCCCCCTCACCAACCTCGGGGGGTGTGGCCGCTTCAAGGGGCGGTGGCCACGGCAAACTCTGCTGGGACGCGCCTGCCAGCAGCAGGGCGCCTTCTTTTGCCAGAGTGTCTTTCTCCGCTTGCGAGGTTGGGTAGACCGTGCGCTTCGCCATGCACTCCGGTCTACCACAGTTGTTCACCTCTTCAATGCCTTTGGCTACAAGGCACACGTTGTGGTAGCTCGCACCGCAGTGCGAGCACTTGTGCACTCCACGTCCATCATCTTTCTCGCAGATGAAGCAGCAGTCTTCAGGTGCTGGCGGTGGGGGTGAGGGCGGAGGAGGCACGTCGAGCCCACCTAATTCATACCACACCAAAACCATGCGCGTTTACACAAGCAGGGTTTCGGGCATTATCCATACGCATGACTATAGGTTCTCCCAACATGTGATTCGAAAAGGTGCTCACCATCTTCATGCCCTTTATAGCATCTATCGTATGCTATTGTGAGGGCATGATCGAAAGCATTCCAATCTAATGCTTTCCTCACGGCGGTCTTCGGACCTGGCAGCTCCCCCAGTCGTTTCGTCGCCTGTATGTGGTGCATGTTCACGACAGTGGGTTCCGATCTTCCTCCGCTAGGCTCGACGCATTCCTTGCGACCGCAGTTAAACAAATTTCTCTTTAGCCCTCTTCCCTCTTGACACTTTGGGTGGTAGCGCAACTCGCACACCTTGCATCGTGTTACGAAAGCCCCCTTATCACAATAGCAACACCTATCTTCCGGAAGTACCTCTTTACATGCACCACACTGCACCGCCGGATACTACGATACTTTTTATTCGCACAGGTAAAGTGAAAGCTCCTATTGCAAACCCTACAAGTCTGCGCTGGAATTAGTTTACTGTCGCATCCATCGACATGGCAGCGGTGGTATTCAGGGGCGTTTCGGGGCATTTTCCCCGCACGGGTTTTGGCAGGCGCGTTGTTTCCGCCTCGGTTTCTTGAGGTCATTGCAGTTTCCGAAGTGCTAGCTCTAAGAAGTGTTCTTCAAGAATGGCTTCCGCTCGCTTGCACCAACTAGGGCGCTGAGACGCAGTAACTGTGCATGCATGTGTGACGTCAGCTCAGTATAAATCGAGGACAAAACCGCCCAAGCATTTCGGGTACGTCGATGGATCTGGGATCGGATCCGACATACGAGAAATGTGCATGCGCGTGTGACGTCAGCTCAGTATAAATCGAGGACAAAACCGCCCAAGCATTTCTCGTACGTCGATGGATCTGGGATCGGATCCGACATACGAGAAATGTGCATGCGCGTGTGACGTCAGCTCAGTATTAATCGAGGACAAAACCGCCCAAGCATTTCTCGTACGTCGATGGATCTGGGATGGGATCCGACATACGAGAAATGTGCATGCACGTGTGACGTCAGCTCATTATAAATCGAGGACAAAACCGCCCAAGCATTTCTCGTACGTCGATGGATCTGGGATCGGATCCGACATACGAGAAATGTGCATGCACGTGTCACGTCAGCTCAGTATAAATCGAGGACAAAACCGCCCAAGCATTTCTCGTACGTCGATGGATCTGGGATCGGATCCGACATACGAGAAATGTTCATGCACGTGTCACGTCAGCTCAGTATGAATCGAGGACAAAACCGCCCAAGCATTTCGTGGAAGTAAGTATGTGAAAATGCTTGAAGAGAAAGACAAACTTGTATATATTACTATGGATATGCATACGCGATATGTCTTGGAATCGGAGCAAACGGTGTAGGAGGGCGCGAATATGGGTGGCAGCACGAAGCGGCGCCCCAATCCCACAAGCTTTAACGGTATGAATATCTACACCCCGAAACGTGTGTACAATACACATGTGATTGTGCTGCTGTGAGACTTCGCGTCAAGGAAGGGTTTACGTGTGTCTTACTAGATTGTTTGGTGACAGGGACGCATATCGGGGAAGGGTTATTGAACGTCACGCTCGTGCGGGATCAACGATCGTGGCTATTTGGGGTGTTATGTACGACTCTCCACATTACGCTGCTTGCAGTGAGCGTTTTCTTGGCGTTGTGTGGCTCCGACGCTGCCTACAATCCGGGACCGAATTGGGATATTCCTCCCGTTCTTATAGACTTGTTACCCCTTCTCGTAGAGGTTGGAGATTCCGCTCGCATTATACCTCTTGGAGTGTGGCCCCTGAAAGATGATGATATGGATACGCTTGACACGTTGGTGGGGAAGATAGATTTGTTGTGCGAGGCCTGGACATCAGCAAAAGGACAAGGTGATGTTAATCACGCTCACTCAGAGGAGGTTTGTGACGATGTGGAAATGTCAGACGAGTTGCAAGGTGGGCATGAGGAAACGCACGAACGTCCTAGAGGTCACTTGCCGCAAGTAAGTGACGGTTTTGAGGAGTTGACGCGCGGGAATAAGGGTTGGTGGATCGAGAAGATGCGAACGGCATTTGGGAGAAGCCCTCACCGCATTGCGGGTGCGGTGAGGGCGTATATCGAGTCCCTTCCGGCGGGCTTGAGTTCGAAGGTGCACAAGGAGTGCAATGCGGCATTGGTGTCGTTAGGTGACCGGCGCGAGGAGACAGTGAAGAATTGTGTTGTGGCGAATTTGAGGGACGCGTTATCACGCTTAGCACGACGAAACACACGTGCGAACGTTAGTCTAACGAGGGGATAGCGGCTGCGGCATTTGGGAGCAACTTGGCCGAGGATAACTTGGTGCGTACGGCTTGCACGATGCTTGGTGTGCATCAACGCGTTGGAACGCTTGGGGTGGTCGGAAATTCAAACTTGAGGGAGGGGGCACACATGGGAACTGAGGAGAGAGGGCGTCGTGGCCTTTGGGAGGGCGTGATGCTTGCGGAACGGAGATTGTCTACCCGATGCTTGACAATGGCGACTTGTGCTCTTATTAGAGCTTTTTGGTTGCACCCGGACAACACTCGAGTTAGTCCTTGCAAAAAGGACGTCGTGTTGGCACGTGACCCCAACACCGGTGCTTTGAGAACACCGAGGGAGTTCGTGAGCAAACATTGGTTGGAAGCCTCTCAACTAGTAATATATAGGAGGTTTCAAGCCAAGTACCCCGCTCTCAAGATTGGGCAACGTTCCTTTGAGAAGCAAGGGGTGTGCAAGCCGCACAATGTTGTGCGGCTGCGAAGGAAGGACAACATATCTTGTTGTTGTAGGTACCACGAAGACATGAGAATGGTCCGTGAGGGCTTTGACAAGGCCCGAGAGGCGGTGCATTCACCATGTGCGTGCACTTCGGCGACATGTTGCCCACGGGTTCGAAGGACACCTGAGCATAGGCGAAAGGCGGTGGGGAACACGGGAATGGTTTGCACTATTGCAAAGGCGGGGAGGTCGACATCAACTTTCGCCGAGAGCTTGTTGTGTCCGCGGGTGGGGGATAAGCATGCCATGGAGTGCTTGAGAGGGAGGTGCGAGAAGTGTGGCGGCTTGGCCAACTTCAAAGTGTGTGACAGTGAGGTGCAGCATGAGGCGCAAGTGCCGTGGTCTTGTTACGAGACTTGCGGCACAGGACAGATGGACGAGGATGGTAAGGAGATTCGGCGACTGCAGTTTGTGCAGAAGAAGACGAAGCTGGCCGCCTTGATCGCCAAGTTGCAGGCGCTGTTGCTGGGGCACGAGCCGGGGGCTTACTTCGCCAAACTGTCAGTGCAAGGGGAACTTCTTAGTGAATAGCGCGACCGCAGGGCAACCGGAGGCATGGGCGTGGAAGAAGTTGGAAGGCTGCGGGGATTGCGCGTTTCTGCGGCCATATGCATATCACACTTTCATGGCATTACACCAGCAGCGGCAGTTTCAGACGTGCGTCAGGGATTTGCCACTGGGACATGCGGTGTTCTTGTTTGACTTCTCGGAGAATCATTCATTGAACATTCCTCGAGAGGTGCAAAGTCTGCATTGGGTGGTGAAGCAGGCGACCATATTAGTCTGCGTGGTGTGGAGACATGCGTGTATGGCCGTGGATGGGGTGGAATCAACCGCGGAGAACCCAGTGCTGGTGAAGGATTACGTGTACTTGTTGAGCGATGACCGGAAGCACGATCACCGCTTCATTCAGTACATGCGGGAGTTGATCATCAGAGACTACTTCATCGGGAGGGGATCGCAAAGCCCTTGTTTATCCACGAGTGGGCAGATGGTTGTGCGGGACAAAATAAGTGCGCGGCAGGGTTTGCGGATGTGGCGAATAGCAAATACGAGTGGTCTTTAGGTGTACCTTGCCAACGGAACTTCTTTGAGACGGCGCATGCCAAGGGGGAGCAGGATGGGGCGGGGGCGCATGTCAAGCACGCAGCGGCGGTGGCGGTCATATCAGAGGGTGACAAGTGGTATGCCCGCATCAATTGCGCTGCAGACCTGCATGCGTTCTGTTGCGAGAGATTGAGCCGACGTGCGGATAGCAGTTACGCCAAGGCAAGAGCGAGCTTCAATCAACGGTTTTTTTACTTGGTACCAGAGGACGCACTGCACGAGGAGGCGGGAGGATTGCATGCGGTGGATCACAATGCTGGTGCAGCATACCAGGCGGTGGATGGGACGCAGCGCTTGCATTCTGTAAGGGGGGGGGAGGGCGAGGGGAAGTTGATGGTACGTGAGCGTACATGCTATTGTGTGAATTGTTATGCGGAGTGTGTGCGCTCCATTCCGGACTCGGAGGGATGCTTGGAGACGTCCCACGTGGATGCGTGGAGAGATGTGGAGTTGCGGCCGGCTACGGGCGCGGCCGCCGTGAGGATTCGCGGCATGGTGGAGGAGTATGCGGCGGGTGTGAGTGTAGCCGTGCGGCGTGGTAGCATCATGGCGGTGAAGAAGGATCCTACGGACGCATCACATGCCTACTACTTGGTGAAGGCGCTGTCTGGTGTCACGGAGGTCGGCGGGAGGATCCGCCGTGATGACTATAGACAGACATTTGCTCCTGGAGACTCGGTGATTTCGGGGAGATACTTTGAGTGGACGGATCCAAACGTGCGAGATACATACACCTTAGATACTAGCAAGAAGTGCTTGATTCCGTGTGAAGCCGCACTTGCATGTGATGTTCGCCTAGTTAAGAGGGGGGGATGTGCACATGCTACCCCTGAGGGAGCATCAGCGGTTGTTGGCACTTCTGTGAGATTCTAGTGTTATGTAGATGTATATATTGTATATATTGTAGATACTGTTATGTTGCGGTGTATATTGTTATGACTTGCACATACTTCGAATAACTTCTCCGTATCACGTGCTACATCTCACGCACCCGCAATATATGCAATTTCTGCTTTGCAGCCCTTTTTACAGACGAAATTAGCTCCCCAGCACCCCGTGAATATGACCCGATGTGAAATTTCGCTTCTCATTGCCTAGGTATGACCTCTAAATACTTCTCACAACTTCTAATAACTTCTCCGTATCACGTGCAACATCTCACGCGCCCACGAGACATGCATTTTCTGTTTTGCAGTCAGTTTACAGACGAAATTAGCCCCCCAACGCCCCGTGAATGTGACCCGATGTGAAATATCACTTCTCGATGCCTAGTAATAACTTCTAGATACTTCTCACAACTTCTAATAACTTCACCGTATCATTTGCATATCTCACGCGCCCACGAGACATGCATTTTCTGTTTTGCAGTCAGTTTACAGACGAAATTAGCTCCCCAACGCCCCGCGAATGTGACCCGATGTGAAATATCACTTCTCGATGCCTAGTAATAACTTCTAGATACTTCTCACAACTTCTAATGACTTCACCGTATCATTTGCATATCTCACGCGCCCACGAGACATGCATTTTCTGTTTTGCAGTCAGTTTACAGACGAAATTAGCTCCCCAACGCCCCGCGAATGTGACCCGATGTGAAATATCACTTCTCGATGCCTAGTAATAACTTCTAGATACTTCTCATAACTTCTAATAACTTCACCGTATCATTTGCATATCTCACGCGCCCACGAGACATGTATTTTCTGTTTTGCAGTCATTTTACAGACGAAATTAGCTCCCCGGCACCCCGTGAATATGACCCGATGTGAAATTCCGCTTCACACTGCCTAGGGATGACCTTCAAATAATTCTCACCAACTCTAGTAACTTCCCCGTATCACTCACATATCTCACGCGCCCGCAAGATATGCAATTTCTGTACCGCAGCCCTTCTGCGACCCGTTAGCAGCCTGGTGGCCACCGCGATGATCAAAAATGTGAAATATTGCCTTTGAATGATTTCTTTTAACAACTAAGTACTTCCTGAAACTTCTTGCGACTTCTAAATGCCATTTTCATCGATTATGCAATTTATAGTGCAAGGCCGTCCACCTAGCCGTGCTACATGCCACAAGTGTAAACTGATTACAAAGATAAACGAATATATAATGCATTTGTGACCTAGGTATCTGTCACCAAGTACTGTACGAGTACTGGTACAGTCGAACGGAGTCATGCAGGTTATGACCTACGGTGCACTGACTCCAGCACACCACCCTGTAACTGTACGGAGTGCTGTTCAGGTGGCAGAGAGCGGTTCACAGATAAAGTCCAAAGTCCGAAACAACAAACAGCTCGTAGCTGGAAACTACTAGAGGGAGGCCTGTGCTTTAGCCAGGGCGGTCCCTTTCTAAAACTGCTGCTAGGATACTGCTCACAAGCTAAGTTCCTACAGCCCAATCTCAAAGTCACTCAGCCACTTTCAAAGTGGTCCACAAAGTTGCAGAGTTCACCAGAGTTGAAGAAGTTGTCAGTGTCAAAGATGTTCAACCAGAACCAGAATCCAGAAGCCATAATCCAGAACCAGAGTCCAGAGACCAGAGTCCAGAACCAGAAGCCAGAACCATAACCCAGAAGCCAAGACCAGAAGCCAGAGGCAGGAGAAGACTCGTAGAGCAAAATTAGGAATTCCGAAAAGTGAAAATCTGAACTCAAACCTGCCGAAACCACAGAAGGAAAAGGAAAGCCGAAGGTAAAATAGTACGGCAAGGCAGACAGACTGTTGGCAGTCACCCCAGTGGGATGCGCTGCTGTGGTGAATTCAGGGGCTCGATCGAGCACCACCGAACCCTGAACCGCTGACACACATGCAAGACACATGAGTGCGGGCAGGGCTAGAGATGCAAAGGAGAAGACCCTCGGCAATGTCGCCACACCGACACGTGACCGTGTAGCCGGTGGGGCCGAGGGAATCTCGTCTCCGGAATAAGAAAAACCGTCGGAGTCGTTGTCATCGTCGATCACGGAAAGCTCTCCCGTGTGAATCGGCTCGTGAACCGAGTCAATCGAGCACAACTTAAGGGACGTGTTAGAGCATGCCGGCATAACCCGGTCCATAAAAGAGACATGGAGTGGCTCCTCGAAAGGGGACCCGAAAGAAGCAGGGTCCGATGCCGAAACCGGGTGGAGCCCAGCGTCGATCCCGTGATTGGCAGGTGGTGGCGCATCGCACACCACCTGCGGTACAGACAAAGTACCGATGTGCAGCGGTGGTTGCTTACCAGCGGCGGTAGCACCACCGACCTGTGCAGCCGTAGCCGCAGACCGCAGGGACTCAAGGACGCCCCGTGCATCCGAGAGCACACCCTCCATGCCGTCGCCCGAAGCACCATGACCCAAGCCCGCATAGTGGGCACGTAATCCCACGTCGTGCCGCACCGGGTAGGTGAAGGGCTCAGGATCGGTACGCACCAGTGGCTGGTCGTGCTCGTGGCATAAGTCAGCGAAGTCCTCGTCGTTCTCGTTGTCGAAGGCGGTCTGGAAGGCCGAAACCACCTCGTCCAAGTCCATGGCGGCATCACGTAGGTCAACATCGCACAAACCACACACCTCAGGGCAACGTGCAGTGTCGTGAAAGTGCCCAGGGCAGAGTGGGCACTCCTGTACGAAGGCCGAGGATGCAGAGTGAAACGAGATGCTCCTAGCACCCTGCGCCCTAATACCCTGAGGCCAATTCCCGCCTTTCGGGAGTGGGGATGCTCCGAAGCGGTGCTTCCATCCCACGCGACGGTCACGTCCGTGAAATTTACCGTCCGTACGACGGTTTCGCTCATCACGCCACTTGGACGGTGGAAATCTCACACCACCGCCTCCATGCGGACGGTGAGAATCATTCCGTGGCGGCGGCGTGTCTCGTGCAACCTCGCGCTCGTCAGACGGAGGGAGGCAAGCAGGGCAGAGGCCTCACCAATGATACGAGCGAATTCCTCGAGGAAGCCCGAGACGTCACTCGGCTCCCCACCTGCGTAAGCCAATCCGAGAGGCGTGTGCGTCGGGATAGGCGCGGCTGCCTTGGGGCGGGTAGGAGGGCCATTAGGGTTCGCACACCACCACACTTCCAGAATGTGGGTGTAAACCTCCTCGATGCTCACCTTCGCCAATTCAGTGTCAAGGCGAAGCGGGGTGATCACCTCCTTGTAAAACTCGGTGTCTAGTGCCGCTAGGAGCTGTCTCTTGGCAGCTTCGTCGTCTAGGGGGCCCGCTCCGCTAGCCGCGATAGCCTTCAGGCATTCGTCAAATTGCGCGACCAAGGGCTCAGGGTCATCAGACGAACCAAAAGAAATGCTCAAGAGCTCTTCGTGGTGGCGGAGCGGCCGATGCCCAGGCGGCAGGAGCCGCTTGGTGATCTCCAGCAGGGCACGCTTGCCGTCACGCGGAGAAATTCGGGCCGAAGCGTCAACCCACCTTCGGGCTGGAGAATGGGGAGTCGTCAAAGACACCAAAGCACCAAGCAAAATGTCGTTGTAAATGGGGTGAACTTCTTTGGTGACGTCCACGAGGTCAAAAATATCCTCGCTGGCGGTGTCCTTGTTGACGAAAGAAGCCTCCAAGGCAGTCACCAAGGAGTCCCAAAGCAGTTGACGATGTGGCTCACTCCCTGAAAACGAAGACGTCTTCGTTCCCAATGTGTCCTTCGCGACACGCTTCACAACGTCAGTGTCCCAGGACGATTGTAACACGGCATTGCCGCGTGTCCTGTCAGCAGCAGCGAGCACGACCTTCGCTGACTGCGGGGTGCTCTTATAGCGAGCACCCACGTTCCTAGCAAAAATTGAATCTAGGCGCATTCTAGCGCCCATGGCCGGTGTTCCAACAGAGGATGAAGTCATCAGAATAAATTCCTATAGGAGGGGGGTTGGGGAAAAGGCGAGGCGCAAATTGTAAGGTGGCGGGCGATCGTAATGCAGTTGCGGAGTAGGAGAAGATGGGGTCGAACGAAATCAACGAAGTCGAATACGCGACGGCCAAGGAGATGTCGACAGGGGTGATCAAGCCAGGTCTAAAACAAAATCCAACGCGGACACTCGAAGAAGTTGCCGAAAGTCCCAATCCGAAATCTCGCCGCAACTCAGCGCAAACCGCACGCCCTAAAGTGGCCAATTCAACACCTCGCGAGGCCCCAACGCCCCGCCAAGCGGAAAAGCTTAGCCAATCATGGCAAAGTCAGCAGTGAGAAAAGCGGGGTAATACCCCATAACCTGTGAGATATAATATACCGTATTATATCGGGTGGTCACTGAATAGTTCTCGTACAAGTGCAAACTGATTATAAAGATAAACGAATATATAATGCATCTTTGACCTAGGTATCTGTCACCAAGTACTGTACGAGTACTGGTACAGTCGAACGGAGTCATGCAGGCTATGACCTACGGTGCACTGACTCCAGCAGGAACTATTCAAGGGCAGCCATCACACACCTGCGAGGGCACTGCACGGGCAAAGCATGCACGGCTTTCATTGTGTACGCACGGGGGATGATAGGCATGTGCACAATTGCAGGGGGTGGGGGCAGCTGGCCTCGGCACTGTATGGTTCCTATATCGCGCGAACTTGCGGAGTTCTCGCGTTTTAGGAACTATTCAAGGGCAGCCATCACACACCTGCGAGGGCACTGCACGGGCAAAGCATGCACGGCTTTCATTGTGTACGTTCAAAGATAGGCATGTGCACAACTGCAGGGGGTGGGGCAGCTGGCCTCGGATGGTTCCTATATCGCGCGAACTTGCGGAGTTCTCGCGTTTTAGGAACTATTCAAGGGCAGCCATCACACACCTGAGAGGGCGCTGCACGGGCAAAGCATGCACGGCTTTCATTCCGTACGCACGGGGGATGATAGGCATGTGCACAACTGCAGGGGGTGGGGGCAGCTGGCCTATGGTATTGTATGGTTCCTATATCGCGCGAGCTTGCGGAGTTCTCACGTTTTAGGAACTATTCAAGGGTAGCCATCACAGCAACACCTGCGAGGGCACTGCACGGGCAACGCATGCACAGCATTCATTGTGTACGTGTAATGATAGGCATGTGCACAACTGCAGGGGGTGGGGGCAGCTGGCCTCGGATGGTTCCTATATCGCGCGAACTTGCGGAGTTCTCGCGTTTTAGGAACTATTCAAGGGCAGCCACCACACACCTGCGAGGGCACTGCACGGGCAAAGCCTGCACGGCTTTCATTGTGTACGCACGGGGGATGATAGGCATGTGCACAACTGCAGGGGGTGGGGGCAGCTGGCCTCGGTACTGTTTGGTTCCTATATCGCGCGAACTTGCGGAGTTCTCGCGTAGGTTTTAGGAAGTATTCAAGGGCAGCCACCACACACCTGCGAGGGCACTGCACGGGCAAAGCCTGCACGGCTTTCATTGTGTACGCACGGGGGATGATAGGCATGCACAACCGCAGGGGGTGGGGGCATCCGGCCCGGTACCGTATGGTTCCTATATCGCGCGAACTTGCGGAGTTCTCGCGTTTTAGGAACCATTCAAGGGCAACCACCACACACCTGCGAGGGCACTGCACGGGCAAAGCCTGCACGGCTTTCATTGTGTACGCACGGGGGATGATAGGCATGTGCACAACTGCAGGGGGTGGGGGCAGCTGGCCTCGGTACTGTATGGTTCCTATATCGCGCGAACTTGCGGAGTTCTCGCGTTTTAGGAACTATTCAAGGGCAGCCATCACACACCTGCGAGGGCACTGCACGGGCAAAGCATGCACGGCTTTCATTGTGTACGTTCAAAGATAGGCATGTGCACAACTGCAGGGGGTGGGGCAGCTGGCCTCGGATGGTTCCTATATCGCGCGAACTTGCGGAGTTCTCGCGTTTTAGGAACTATTCAAGGGCAGCCATCACACACCTGCGAGGGCACTGCACGGGCAAAGCATGCACGGCTTTCATTGTGTACGCACGGGGGATGATAGGCATGTGCACAACTGCAGGGGGTGGGGGCAGCTGGCCTCGGCACTGTATGGTTCCTATATCGCGCGAACTTGCGGAGTTCTCGCGTTTTAGGAACTATTCAAGGGCAGCCACCACACACCTGCGAGGGCACTGCACGGGCAAAGCCTGCACGGCTTTCATTGTGTACGCACGGGGGATGATAGGCATGTGCACAACTGCAGGGGGTGGGGGCAGCTGGCCTCGGTACTGTATGGTTCCTATAGCGCGCGAACTTGCGGAGTTCTCGCGTTTTAGAAACTATTCAAGGGCAACCATCACACACCTGCGAGGGCACTGCACGGACAAAGCATGCACGGCTTTCATTGTGTACGTTCAAAGATAGGCATGTGCACAACTGCAGGGGGTGGGGCAGCTGGCCTCGGATGGATCCTATATCGCGCGAACTTGCGGAGTCCTCGCGTTTTAGGAACTATTCAAGGGCAGCCATCACACACCTGCGAGGGCACTGCACGGGCAAAGCATGCACGGCTTTCATTGTGTACGTGTAATGATAGGCATGTGCACAACTGCAGGGGGTGGGGCAGCTGGCCTCGGATGGTTCCTATATCGCGCGAACTTGCGGAGTTCTCGCGTTTTAGGAACTATTCAAGGGCAGCCATCACACACCTGCGAGGGCACTGCACGGGCAAAGCCTGCACGGCTTTCATTGTGTACGTGTAATGATAGGCATGTGCACAACTGCAGGGGGTGGGGCAGCTGGCCTCGGATGGTTCCTATATCGCGCGAACTTGCGGAGTTCTCGCGTTTTAGGAATGATTCAAGGGCAGCCATCACACACCTGCGAGGGCACTGCACGGGCAAAGCATGCACGGCTTTCATTGTGTACGGGGGATGATAGGCATGTGCACAACTGCAGGGGGTGGGGCAGCTGGCCTCGGATGGTTCCTATATCGCGCGAGCTTGCGGAGTTCTCGCGTTTTAGGAACTATTCAAGCGCAGCCATCACCCACCTGCGAGGGCACTGCACGGGCAAAGCATGCACGGCTTTCATTGTGTACGGGGGATGATAGGCATGTGCACAACTGCAGGGGTTGGGGCAGCTGGCCTCGGATGGATCCTATATCGCGCGAACTTGCGGAGTCCTCGCGTTTTAGGAAGTATTCAAGGGCAGCCATCACACACCTGCGAGGGCACTGCACGGGCAAAGCATGCACGGCTTTCATTGTGTACGGGGGATGATAGGCATGTGCACAACTGCAGGGGGTGGGGCAGCTGGCCTCGGATGGATCCTATATCGCGCGAGCTTGCAGAGTTCTCGCGTTTTAGGAACTATTCAAGGGCAGCCATCACCCACCTGCGAGGGCACTGCACGGGCAAAGCATGCACGGCTTTCATTGTGTACGTGTAATGATAGGAGGCATGTGCACACCTGCAGGGGGTGGGGGCAGCTGGCCTCGGATGGTGACTATATCGCGCGAGCTTGCGGAGTTCTCGCGTTTTAGGAACTATTCAAGGGCAGCCATCACACACCTGCGAGGGCACTGCACGGGCAAAGCATGCACGGCTTTCATTGTGTACGGGGGATGATAGGCATGTGCACAACTGCAGGGGGTGGGGCAGCTGGCCTCGGATGGATCCTATATCGCGCGAGCTTGCGGAGTTCTCGCGTTTTAGGAACTATTCAAGGGCAGCCATCACCCACCTGCGAGGGCACTGCACGGGCAAAGCATGCACGGCTTTCATTGTGTACGGGGGATGATAGGCATGTGCACAACTGCAGGGGGTGGGGCAGCTGGCCTCGGATGGATCCTATATCGCGCGAACTTGCGGAGTCCTCGCGTTTTAGGAAGTATTCAAGGGCAGCCATCACACACCTGCGAGGGCACTGCACGGGCAAAGCATGCACGGCTTTCATTGTGTACGCACGGGGAATGATAGGCGGCATGTGCACAACTGCAGGGGGTGGGGGCAGCTGGCCTCGGCACTGTATGGTTCCTATATCGCGCGAACTTGCGGAGTTCTCGCGTTTTAGGAACTATTCAAGGGCAGCCATCACACACCTGCGAGGGCACTGCACGGGCAAAGCATGCACGGCTTTCATTGTGTACGTGTAATGATAGGCATGTGCACAGCAACTGCAGGGGGTGGGGGCAGCTGGCCTCGGATGGTTCCTATATCGCGCGAACTTGCGGAGTTCTCGCGTTTTAGGAATTACTCAAGGGCAGCCATCACACACCTGCGAGGGCACTGCACGGGCAAAGCCTACACGGCTTTCATTGTGTACGCACGGGGGATGATAGGCATGTGCACAACTGCAGGGGGTGGGGGCAGCTGGCCTCGGTACTGTTTGGTTCCTATATCGAGCGAACTTGCGGAGTTCTCGCGTTTTAGGAACTATTCAAGGGCAGCCATCACACACCTGCGAGGGCACTGCACGGGCAAAGCATGCACGGCTTTCATTGTGTACGGGGGATGATAGGCATGTGCACAACTGCAGGGGGTGGGGCAGCTGGCCTCGGATGGATCCTATATCGCGCGAGCTTGCGGAGTTCTCGCGTTTTAGGAACTATTCAAGGGCAGCCATCACCCACCTGCGAGGGCACTGCACGGGCAAAGCATGCACGGCTTTCATTGTGTACGTGTAATGATAGGAGGCATGTGCACACCTGCAGGGGGTGGGGGCAGCTGGCCTCGGATGGTGACTATATCGCGCGAGCTTGCGGAGTTCTCGCGTTTTAGGAACTATTCAAGGGCAGCCATCACCCACCTGCGAGGGCACTGCACGGGCAAAGCATGCACGGCTTTCATTGTGTATTGGATAGGCATGGTGCAATAACCGCAGGGGGCGGGGCAGCTGGCCCGGATGGATCCTATATCGCGCGAGCTTGCGGAGTTCTCGCGTTTTAGGAACTATTCAAGGGCAGCCATCACCCACCTGCGAGGGCACTGCACGGGCAAAGCATGCACGGCTTTCATTGTGCACGTGTAATAATAGGCATGTGCACATGCACGGCTTTCATTGTGTACGCACGGGGAATGATAGGCATGTGCACAACTGCAGGGGGTGGGGGCAGCTGGCCTCGGCACTGTATGGTTCCTATATCGCGCGAGCTTGCGGAGTTCTCGCGTTTTAGGAACTATTCAAGGGCAGCCATCACACACCTGCGAGAGCACTGCACGGGCAAAGCATGCACGGCTTTCATTGTGTACGTGTAATGATAGGAGGCATGTGCACAACTGCAGGGGGTGGGGCAGCTGGCCTCGGAAAGTGACTATATCGCGCGAGCTTGCGGAGTTCTCGCGTTTTAGGAACTATTCAAGGGCAGCCATCACACACCTGCTAGGGCACTGCACGGGCA